>JAEIIF010009082.1:0-12017 GCA_018874455.1 Drosophila trapezifrons
GTTTGAAATATCAACTCAGCAAATGAAGTCGTCGTATTTATTGGGCGCTCTTTCACTATTAGTAGCAGATTTTTCGCATATTTAAACTTTGGTTACTTGCTTTATTTTCTGTGTATGCCTGAGGTGTCAACAATTTGTGGCTTTAGTTGCGGCGATAACAAATGAAGAGGAGAATGCCTCATGTTCGAATTCCCTTTAGCCGCAAATTTATGTTTATTAGCCTGGACAATGTGGCAGACAGCTCGAATGCGGAATAAATAACTCTCTCTTACCTGCTCGGCACTGCTTAATCCCTCTTCGGGATGACTATTATTCATATATGGTTATGTCGAGTGATAAGCGTGTAAATTGCATTCAAGATAAGTTGGCAATCATCCATCATCGCTCAAATCGTCGATCCGGGACGAGGCGAGAATAGCGAAAGCCAGACGGTCTGGCGATAAATTTTTAACGATACCGACGACTCATATAAATATAAGGACGAGGACCACAAAGGACTGGCAGACTGGCAGACTGGCAGCTTATGCCGGAATGTCGCTTAAATGCAATCGAATTGAAAATCAAACCGATGAAGACATTTTGCTGCAAAGGGAACTAAGTGGGCGAGGTGCCACGCCCTTTGTTGCATTAGCTTCGCAGTTTAACCCCTATCGAGTGCGGCAAAAAGCATGTGCACAGAACGAAATTTGTACTAGATAGTAATATATTTTAATACCATATTTTTATCAGCTAAGAAATTGATAAATTTGTTATAAACAAAATAATTATACAAATTCATTGACCCATTAAATGAAAAGCCCGCTTAATTTCTTACTGTGTTCCCAAGAGGAAGAAGCCAGTGGTCTAAAAGAAAGTACAAAAACACAGCGACCAACTCAATAGGATTTACATTTTCCAGCTATTGAACATGGGCGCTGGTGGGGACTTAAAGCATTGATGGGAGGTAGCTTCGGAGTTTCCAAGAAATATCCATGAGGACATGGTCGTAGAGGTGGCAGAGGCAGGGGGTTCCGCCAGGATTGGGGGCAAACCAGTTAAGTCAGCATGTCTCTGGGTCTCTGGCAATAGCGAGAGCGAACAAAGACCAGGGCAAAAAATGTAAAAACTATTAAGCGGCATTAGCCGCGCGTTGCGCTTTGTATTTTCCGCCCAGCCTTTCCCCCTTGCCACTGTATGTCCCCTCGATTTGGGAACCCCTTTTATCCTTTTAACCGGATTCAATGCGCTACAAATCACAGACAAAGTGTCAGGCATTTTCGACTCTGGCAGATGCTTGCACTCGAGCTGGGAAAGCGATAAAATATGAAAAAAATATTACTGTTAAAATACTTACACCGAAAAGTCGACTTTCCTTGGTATTAAAATGTAACTGATAATGTTTTATTAATTTTAATCCTGTTTACAAAATACAATAAGTTATACCGACCTTAGGGTGACCAACTGTTCCTCTTTACCCACACCGAACAATTTTCCTACTTTTTTTCTCTACGATGCGGCTACTGATTCTGGCTCTGTTCGTGGTGTTTCCCGTCGAACTTTTGATCGAATGTCAAGTCATTCAAGTCAATGTCGGTCGCTTGGTTGACTCTGCCATGACCATTCCGCATCCACTTCCACTTGGCCCCTGCTCCGCTCTCACCCTGCTTCCCGGCAATTTCCTCTATTCTTCGGCCGCGCGCGAGCATTAAGCCATTTTTTTTCCTCTGCATCCGGATATATGTATATATGGACATCCTCCGGAGCTGTTGGAGCCGCAGGACTATGGGCGATGGACTGTGGACTGTGGACTCTGGACGACGGACTGCTGCTCCTCTGGCTTCTGCTGCTTGCAAATCTAATTTCATATTTTATGAAGTGCCGCACAGTTTGCGGCTGCCCCGCCCCCAATTTGACGCCTTTTATTTCACCTGGCCAGGGCTCCTTCCGTTGCTGCACTGGAAAATCAATTGTTGGGCACATAAATTTGTTAGCACGAAAATTGCACCGTTGGGTAAAATTTATTTTTAAAATGCATTCGCCGAGAAAAAGGGCAAAAGCCGAACCGCAAATGGGATGAGGACCGGAAAATAGTATTGACAGCGCATCGATTGGCGTTGGACGTAGTCAGCACTTTCAGCTCTTTCATTAGAGCCAACTCTGCAATCAGTCTCGCCCCCAAACCCAGCACAGAAGTCACAATAAAATAGTGAAGAAGAAACAAACATTTAGGTGTTGCCAAATATTTATTTACTTTAAATACATTTTAATAAAATGAATTTTAAAGTGCTTGGCTTCTCTTCGAAATGTGGCAAAAGCTAGTCACTCTAATTTTATTGAGCAAATAAAGTTATTTAATAAAATATATTCCACAGCCTCTCCTATATCTGGGTTAATACGATGCGCCAGTGCAGGCCAAGAAAGAAATGGGAAAATTTTGCAGCCAAATGTCTCGGGGTGTGAGCAACAATTTATCTGCCGGATAAGAGCAACGAATGGGGAGCAGTTGAAAGGTAGTGGCATTAATGTTTTTGCATGGCACTTGCCCTGGCAGCGAGGGACGAGGGCGGCCAGCGGAAACGGAAACGGCAACAGCAATGGCGACATTGTTGAGAACATGCACGTGAAACTTGTTACACAAGAACTCCTGCTGAAGACGAACACTCAGCAGCTGCAATACAAGTGCAGGTTCAGCGCCGGAGCATGCAAGAAATCTTAACAAAAGCGGCAATTCATTTTAGCATTCCTTGAATCCAGAAGACGTGCACCTGTCATGGGTGTGTGTCCGGGTGTGTGTGTGTGTGCGCGATAACGATGGAGGAAAGGTGTGTTTTTGGGGTCGGAAGCGGAGCAGTACGGGAGGTCAGCACAGTGTCAAATGATACTCGGCACCTTGGGCAGGCAGCCAAGTGCTTGGCAATATGCTAAAAGGGCAGCTGCCTGGCAAAGGGAGGATGCATTCAAAAAGTTAAGCGCACAAATGAGATAACTGCGAGAAAAGGAGGCAGGGAAATCTTATGCAATATACCCGGTACGGTAAGGACCCTTTCAGGCTGCCTCTCCAAGGTAACACTCATCTCAAAGAATCTCTCTGTTGAATTATGCTCATTTCAATGGAATTATAAACAAAACAAATACAGGTTGAATGGCTTAAATGCAGAAATGCTAACCAAGGGCAAGCCTGTAAAAGATCTCCTAGATAGTCATTACATTTCATAGAAAAGGGACCCTTTCTGGCTTACTCAAAGGGTCAAAGGTATTATTTATGTAATTGCATTCAAAGAAAAGATAAATAGTTGCTTTGGTAAGTTATAGTTGCAATATTTGTTGTAGTTTCCCAGCTATAGCTTACTGTACTTCCATGGTTCGTTGTGCCTAAATGGGGAGCTCTCTCTTACGTGACAGCTGCGACTCTGGCAACCAAACAATGTGGGGAATTCAGTCAAAGCTCTGATACCAGAGTCGCAGCCAAGGGGGAGGGCGTGGCCCGTGGAAGGTGGCTCTGCGGCACGTGGGCTATTTGGCCACAAAGGCTGCGATACGCCTCCTTTGGCTATCACTCAGCCGAGGAGTGACATTCTATTGAAATGCGCAATGTGTGTTGGCGCGATCGAAAACAAGGAGAGCCTTTCATGGCAAATGCTTAACAGCGAACTGGGGGACGGGACATGGCCCGCCAGCATTCTGGCCGTTGTGATTCTCATCTGACCGAGTGTCAATTGCACGATGGCCTCGGATGACACACTGTGCCCTGTCCCCAATCTCTCATCCACAATCCCAGATCCCGATTTTCGAAGCCCGCCGTATAATCGCATAGATGTCAGACCGCAGAGCCAATGGGTTGGAATTACACACGCATTGACCGGACTAAACGGCCCGTAACCCGGCTCCATTTCTCTATTTCATGGCCAGTGCCAGTGCTAGTGCAGTCGAATTGCTGCCAAAAACTGTTGCAGATCTCCGCCAGCGATTACCGCGGCAAAAAGTACACAAAGGGCGATGTGGTTATAATTGCTCTGTCAGAGAGTTACAGCCGCAAGATAAGCCAACTCGAGCAGAGCGACATGGTTGTTGTCGATGATTGCGGGCTAAGCTTTTGTTGGATTTTTGCAGATATAGAATGTATGGTAATCGTACTATTTGATAATATATTAGAATAACTAAGGGGATTTTCTTATTAAAAATAGAGCATTGAGCATAAATACCCTTTTTATACTTTGATAAACTTCTGTCATTACTACAATTCCTTTTTCTTAGACATTTCAACGAACATTTAAACTAAGTATTTTAATTCTGTTCCAGTTTTCAGCGCTTGACACTAGTTTAATGCGGTGCTAGATAGGCCTGCTCCTCCGTGTCCCTGGGCAGCGACTACGAGGACTGCAGCTAACCGCTGCTGCGGACCATTTAGGAAATGAGCCATAAAGCGGTGCTGCGATGAAACCACCAGTCGTCGGGAGACCGAATTCTTGGGAAATGGCAAAAATTGGCCCAGACAACTGCACTTGGGCCTGAACGGAGCGAACACTGAGCAGCGAACAGCGAACAGTGAACACTGAGGAGTGGATAGTGCTCGTATGCACTCAATTTTTGTCACTGGCCCTAGTGTTTTGCCTTTGCATGCATAAGTAGCCATTTAGTGTTGTTATGCTTATTACACGTGCACACACACACACACACACAGAGCCACACCAGAGCCAGACGAAGAGTCAACTGTCGTCTGGTGTCTCCGGCGGTTAGGCTCGGTTCTGAGTAGTCTGCTTAAGTGCCGAGCCGTCTACGACCATATAACTACCGGGGTTGCACTCGGGGAAATGTATTTTAATAATAAATAATACTAAGAACATTTTTCATTAAATAAAACTACAAAAAAATCCAAGTCTCAAGAGTTTTTGTTGCTAGAAAAAATAATAATATCAAATAGATACATAATTGTCTTCATATAAATTATTTTAAATTGAGTAAAGGCAACCTTTATTTTAATAGAATTCATAATGAAATCATTCACAGTATTTTAAATGTTAGTTTTGATATTCTGCCTGCTAAGTATATACAGTTTTTCTCAGTGTAAATGAACATATGTACAACAGGGAGCATCAGCAGTAACAGCAACGGCAGACAATTTCCATTTTTGTGTGCAGCACATAAACCTTCAACTTTAGCTTCGGCAAGGACATTATGCAGGTGTCCTTACATCAACGTCCATGTGAATGCTGCTCCTTGATATTTTTATGTGAATTTATGTTTTTGATTAGTGCCGGCCTGACCTGACTTATGCATGCAATTCAGCTTCAGCTTCAGTTCGGTGTTCGCCTCAGGCTTCTGGCTCCAGCTTAGACTTTCATTTGCTGTGACTTTAATAAATTTAACGTAAGTGCGAAATACGAAACAGGAAGTGTGTTCCAGGGATCAAATTCGCAGTTAACTCTTTTTCGAATAGTGAGTTTTGTAGAGAGAATAAGTTTCTGTGCAAACGGTTTATAATTAAATATAACATAAATCAAAATAGCAAAAAAAATCAATAAGCAGAGTCCACTGATGAGTGCAACGATGGTAAGAGGCCGAAACGCGTCTGGACAACCCGCTATATAACAAAAATCTGTGTGTGATCTTGGCATATAATCGAATCTTGACTTATGTATGAGAAGTTAAGCGGTCTTTGACCTCTAGAACTCCTAACTAATAAATCAAAATAATTATAGATAGTACAAACATTGAATTTCTTAAACTAAGCCCAAAAAGATACCCAGCTATATTTTTTTTTCGCAATATAAGTAAAGAACACAAGTTGTATTTGATTCACAAATTTGTTTATATATTCCTAGATATTAACCACTACCTTCGCCCGACTTTAATTATTTACTCCCACTGACAATAAGTTTCACTTTGAACAGAAAGAGAATTCAAACTCAGGAACAGCTTGAGCAATCTATGACAAGGCTCCCAAGGGCAGCACCGCCACCCCCGTTGGAACGCCGTGACCCCTGCTCCCATGTACTCCACTCCACTCCACTCCAGGCCGGCTCATCTTGTTTATGGGCTCGTAAAGCAGCGTGCCTACTTTGGGCTTATAATTCAGACTCGAGTCTCGGGTCTCGGGTCCCCAAGTCCCCCTCATCACGCACTGATTTCACAGATCCCCACAAGGCTGGGGCGAGTTGCGGGTGTGCGAGTGTGCGTGTGTGAGGAGCCATGCGGGCTGTCACATTTACATATGGGCTGGGACTTATGTGCTCTTGTTTTCTTTTTCACTTGTTTTTGTTTGCGTTTTCGTTTTCGCTTTTGTAACGCTCGCTGCGGCGCTGCAAAGTATGCAATGAAAACTGAAATTTATGCATTTCACCTAATAGAAGTGCACCAGGGCTGCACATAAACTATTTAAACAGCTTTGCGTGGGTGGTGGCGGTCGAAATTTATTTAAATCTAAGCAAAAAGAAGTCCGACACAACACGCAAAACACACACAAATATTTCAATATTTATTGCCTGGCATAAAAGACCAGTTAAATAATTTAAAATGTCAAATGGCGAATAACAATCCGCTCTCCGACTGCTGCTGGCTTAACTGGCGCGTGCAGGAAATGCCAAAAAAAATTAAAAACTGCATAAACATTTAAATAGGTTTTCTGGTTTTTGCCTAAGCTCCCTGCGGTATATTGATTTGTTCGATTTGTTGCTCCTTTCCGTCCCAGATTTATGCAATCTGTGTGGAATTTTTGCTTAAAACCAGGATAGCTAGTGCAGTGCAGGACAAGTCCCCAAACTGCCACTTAAAATTTATTTATGCGCACCACACAAATTTAATTGCGTTTTCCAAGTCCTTCGGCGTCGCTGCTGCTGCTGCTGCTGCTGCTGTCCTTGCAGCATCCGAAGCACAATAAATAGTTTATTTAAGCATTGTTCGCTCTCTCCGCTGACGAGGGGAGATGGCAAAAAACAGCAATGGAAAACTGAGCACCAGGGCATGCGTTGAAATGAAGAAATGAAATTTTCATTGTTTCCCGCGCCCCAAGTGTTTGAAAAAGTGTCGCATTTTGATTGCGTTTTTCCTTACATTAAACAGGGTTTGGGCGTTCTTGGTCACGCTCCGTTGGCTAGGTATCCCTCAGATCCCTTGGCTCGCTGCTCCTGTCCTTGGACCGACATCCCTTTGAAGTACTCACTCCGGGGGATCGGGCTTCTGGCTCCTGGCTCCTGGCTCCTGGCTCCTACTACTCCGCCAGTTTCTCGTATCCTCGCACACCTCGCATTGTAGTCGAATGCCCTTGTCAGCGGTGCCGAATGCCACGCCCACTGTCACGGGCTGTGCGAACGCGTGGCGAAGTCATCTTTAATTCATGAGGCCAAGTTTTTTGTTTGGCGCTTGCATTCCTTTCCTCTGTTTTTTGTCGGCATTCACTCTATATGATTTAAAAGGGGAGCTCATCGGACTTAGACACTTATTTGTAGCAGAATAATTCCCCAATTGATGGCATTATTTTGTAGATACTTGCTTTTCATCTATTTCGAGGCAAGATAAATAAATAAATGTATTTAAGCCTGAAAATACAGAGAGTTCTTTATTTAGAAAAATCACCAAGAAAACTGAGGGAAATATAATAGTGACTTTAATCTTTAGGAGGACCTTAATTTTCGCCCTTCACTTCTTTTTAAACTGCCCTTCACCCCTTTTCCCTATTTCTCTCCTTCATTTGGCCAAACCCCTCTTAGCCGATAAACAAGTCACCAAAATTCATTGACGGCCAGCGCCAAAGAAACCGTTTTCATTCTCCAGCCATCAAAATAAGAAAACAAAACTGACAATGAGTTTGCATTGTTAACGCCGCAACGCGGCAACGTCAGCCGCAAAAGGTGTTCAAGCTCGCAGCTTACCTGGTGGCCGGTGGGCCGTTGGGTAGGTCCTTGAACGCTTCAACACCTGAAGCAGCAGCTCGGGACTTTGCGTCTCCGCCTCCATCTCCGGACGTATCCTTGCCTTGGTCCTGCGTTTGCCGTTGGCTGCGGCAAACGAGTTGTAAATATTTATTTATACGCGCAGCGCGGTTTACAAACTGAATGGCTAGCCAGCCCGCACCGCTGGAAGCCACCGGAATCCTGCTAGCCAACTAGACAGAGTTGCCAAGCAGGGATGGAAAAAAGTAGCTAAAAACATACATAATTAATTAAATTAATTACAAACTGTAAATGTTCAGATTTCTAATAAGAGAGACAAACAAAAAATAGATTAACCAGCATAATTTCTTTTGGAAAAGTTTATAATTAAGTTAATAAATTCCAGGTTCATTTAGATCCTAAAAAGTTAGTTTTAATATAAATGAATATATTGTTTTATTCATCTAACTCTATAAATAAAGCGATTTTATTTCAGTAAGTTCTTAAATAATAATCTATATTGACCAAAATCAACAAAGAAATAAAAAGGCTTACACAGATTTGGAGGGAAAATAGCAATTCTGGCTGCTCTAGCTCCACACTCAACCCACTAACCCACCTAGATCCCTTCTGGCTGCCTGGACGGAATTTTGATTTAGAATTTCTTGCCCAGCGGCAGTGGCTCGACTAACTAACTAGAGTGGCAGCTCGAGGATTTTTAGTTGTTCTCTGCGGTGGCCATCAAAATTGAGAGTTGGGCCGCGGCGACGTCACGTCACTGGCAGCATTTTTATTCGGATTTTGCGGTTTTTATTGCCGCAGCTACGCGTTCGTTTCCTGCTGTCAGCAGTTCACGTCGCAGGCTTGATGTTTTTCTAACGGAAGGTATATCCTATTTTTTTGTTGTATTCCCTTTTCGTTTTGTATTTATTTTTGCAACTTTCTTTTTTGCGGCTCGACAACATCTGGCAGGCACTAAAATCATCATCAGGCGGGCGGCAGATGCTGCAGATGTTGCAGCTGGCGTTCCATCAAAACATAATCTAGAGAAAAAAATCTAAACGAGCTTCGTCCTAAATGTGTGACAAGTCGCGCACTTTTATTATGAACATTGAAGGCCGTTCACCCAAGTTCAGACAATTTTCCCGACTACACTGTACTTAAAAAAATATGTAATAAAAAAAAGGGGGTTCAAGCTAAATGAGGTGTTGAAAATACGCTTAAGATAAATTCCGAAAAGGGAAATGTCTTAAGTTAACTAACATTAGAATACCTATATGATAAATAATAATATTACAAATTATAAATTTCTGTTTTACAAACATAATAGTAGAATAAATTATGTAGTTTTCTAAAAGGTTTATTTGGATAATAAATAATACTTTACTTATCTTAAAGCCTCCGTCGCTAAAAATTTAATTAAACTACCCAAAGTATCAATCTAATTCGCATTCACCATACAATCCTAATATGTTCTCTTGATCCTAATAAATTCTAAATTATCTCCTTTATCCAAGGCCAATTTTTTTTTGGGTGTAACCCGGCTGTGAGCCACTTCTTTTGGGCGATTCAAATGCAGTTTTACAGTTCGCTGAGTGAAAACTTAAGCGGTTTTATGCACCCACACATCCTCGCAGGTGCCCAGCCATTTTTGTGTTGTGACAGCAATTTTTCCCATCATACAGTCGGAGGTTGGTCAGTTTGTCAGCGCATAAATGCAGTTCTAAGCTAGTTTCGCCACCACTCTCTCCCTTTTTTCGCCTGCGCTTTTTTACAATATGCAAACGTGGCTTTCGTCCTCGCCACAGTTTTAGTTGATTTTCGTCGTGGATTTTTTTATGTTTTGTTTTGGGGGCTCAGTCGGTTTCAGTTAGGTGGAGAGATGCGGCCACAGGATTTTAATGGAAAATATACAAAACCACAAAATATTTAATTCAATTTGTATATCGAAAATGGGACTTGAAACAATTTGTAGCTGTCATTTTTACTTTATAACCCAAATGCAGTGGCCTTTTTAATTTATTTTCCATTGTGTGTAATAAAAATCATTTATTAAACTTAATATTAAATCTGGCAACTGGTTTTTGTAAGCAAATATAGAAAAATAACCTAATAAAATTCAGTCTTTTATTTGTGAAGCTTTCTCTAAAGTTAGTTTTCTTTACTAGACTTCTAATTCGATTTTTAATTCCATTTTCTTCCTGACAAACTTACTTCTCAAGCTCTTTAGATTTCTGAAATCGCTGTGTTCTTGTGTATAAAGCTACCAATTTGTTGTGCGTTGTACAAACATTTTTTGTATCATGGAATTGGCCACGGCTGGAATGTAGCAGCCCTCCGACCGATCCCCGTTCCTTAATGTAGACGCCGCGAAATTCCTCTAGGCATTTGTCTATGTGGCGGCTAATTTATAACTTGGTGACAGTTTATATGTCGCTTGTGGTTCGCTCCGCGCTCTCAGTCAGCTATAAATCCATATTCTGCAAACGTTCGCCGCCCGCCGGCTGAATGCCGCAGATGTCGAAAAAAAGAAAGGCCATAAAAGCATAAAGTTGCATATATTCACCAAAATGAATGAGAAGCGAAAACAAAAATGAAAAAAAGCCTCTCCTCCGACTGTTATTGTTATTTCTGCTGTTGTTGTCTGCCGGAAGTCGGAAACCATTTAATTTGCTCATGTGCAACTGGGGCTCTCGTCCTGCGTTCCCGCCTCCGTGCCATCCCGGGCTCGGAGTCCTGCGGCTGTCGCTGGCCCAGCTGACATGTTTCCTTCTCCGGGCTGCTGTTTTTTTTGTATTTTTGCTCCCTCGTTTTATTTTTATATTTTCATATATTTTTGTTTGGCGAATTTTAACGCGGAACATTTAATTCGGGCAAACGAGTTAAGAGTAAAGTTGTGTTAAGTTTTTGTCGAGCGCTCGGCAAAAGAAAAACAAAAGTGGCAACTGAGGGGGGATAAGGGCCCGGCGCTGAAGCCAAAAACAGCCGGCAACATTTATTTATTTTGCTACTGCCGAGGAAGAAGACCCCAAAGGACTCGGATCCTTTGCGTCTGTCAGTCTTTTACATACAAAGTCTTGTGCGCAGAATTTTAATTTGCAATTAAATGCAGCCCACAAGCAGCTTTGCATCAAAATGCCAACTAGGGGGCGGTGGGAAAACTCCTGAGCTGTAGGGCTCGGGTACCCAGGGTGAAGGGAAACTGGGCTGGGAAATTGGGGAGGAAAAAGCAGGTGTGCAAGTGTGTGTAAGGCCGATGGAGAAGGCCGACGGGACAAGACGGCGCTGCTGCAGCTAAGGGGAAAACATTCCGTTTAGTCTCAGTGCAGCAGCAGTGCCACGCCCTCGCTGTGCGCTCCTGACTGCCGCCCACTCATCCATCGCTGGCAAAGCTGCTGCAGCTTAAGTATTTTCAACGAATGCGAATGTTTGAATTAAAACTTTGTAATTTCCCTTGTTTCATTTCATTTCGTTTTACTTGAAATTCATTTCTACGGTCTTCCCACGACTTCTCCCCCTATTTATTCATCCTGCCCCGTCGCATCTCATCTGCTCCGCATCTCGCTCCTCTGTTTTCATTTTCTTGACTTTTGTTATGGTTGTTGCTATACACATAAAATGGCCACCACTCATCCATCTCCCGTCTTCAGGTTGGTTTAGCATTTTCGGCTTTGGCTTTGGCCTGCTCGGAAACCAGAGAAATATACGGGGCATACACTGGGCGAAGTACTATTCATTTGGTTCGGAATGAACGTTTATTATTAATTATTTAAACTTTCTATTGTCTGGTGCCAATTAAAAAGCAATTTCAAATTTTTTTTTATTTGTTATTTATTTATTAAATGCCTGACAGTTAGGAAACTGCAAATTATTATTCCTAAATCTAATTAATATTAGTTTAATAATTGTTTTGTTATAATATTTTTTAATTGCTCGTAGATATCAGAAAATAAATAAAGAAATTCCCATGGTAAACACCTCATTTTATATTGCGCGCCTTAGTGTGACCATTTTTATATATAATTATCGATAAGCGGCCTATCGCATATTAACCGATAGTTTTAAGCTATATTTTGTAGATTGAGGATACGGTCACTTGGTTTGGCGAAGAAGAACGATCAGCACGTGTAAAGATCGAGAAAAAACGAAATCATTAGAAATAAAATCAAT
>JAEIIF010009123.1:0-14413 GCA_018874455.1 Drosophila trapezifrons
TTATTAGCCCCTCAGCAATTTCTTGACTAACAACCAGGTGCGTAACTCTGCTAGTTTTTGCAATATTTTGTTTATGTAACTCAAACACTGTTTGACAAAAACCTACTTCCATCTTTTTTAATTTTCTTGCTTTGCGAAAATGCTTTCCTGTTAAGTTCTCTACAGTCGTGGACCGGTCTGTAGGAGTTGCTGACTCGGTCCAGTAGATCGCATATCTGGCAAGCCGCCGGTTCACAAAGTGACTCATCTGCTGGCAATGCTGGCTCGAATGGATCACGAAAACAGACAGAGACGGAAAAGCGAAGCGAACTCTTTGCCACACAAAGAATATCCATTACTCATAATTACAGGGATCGCCGTAGCCGGTGCCTGCGAAGATGATTGACAAACGATTATTTCCACAGATTGCGGCTAATTGCACCTGGGATTTGAAAAGTAATCCGAGGAACCGTTCGGTTGAGATCACATCAAGCAAGTTCAATCTTATCGCCGATCGGGAGTGCATTAATGCCTCGGTAAATGTCTAAAAATAATAAAAAGCAAACACAACAAAGAGCCGGGGAGCGGGTAACTTTCAGCGAACATGTGGCACAAGTGAGGCAGATACAAACAGTTTTCGAACGTGCTGCCCACAAATTACGGGATACGTGAAGGCTCAGCGCCAGTTCATTGACTTTGGAAAACAAAAGTCTAAGGCAAATGAAACGGGCGGAAGGCGTGGCAGGTCTTAAGTGCGTACAGGGTCAGGGGGCGTGACCGAAACAAAGTGGCGGCCTCGGTCGCTTTTTCGCTTTTTTGAACTTTCTGGTATTAAGTGCTGTTAAAAGTAGCATTATCTAATGGCCCGTGTTGTCCACTTGGGCTATATTCAGGCACATTTATGGCACACGGTTGGCCTGATCTCCAAGAGTTGTACTTGAATTCGTGAGCTAATTCTTGGCCACGTTCCGCTCGCCACTTCAAAGTTGTCACTAGGATCGTGGCACAATCCAGCACGATCTTATAACAAGTTGACTGACAAGACCCATTCAGAATTAAAGGAAAACGGTTTCAATTAAGTAAATTTATCGGGGGATTATATCTAAAAGAGCGCTATTTTAATATTTAAAAGAATACAACTAGATAAGAAATAAAGATTTAAAGTTACAGTTCTGTGTACTCCAAACTTCAACAACTTTATAACGCTCTTTAATTTGTATAATTCCCGAGTAACGTCAACATAAATTAGCCATTAATGGGATGCTTGTTGCATCGCCATCGCATCTATCCTGCCTGGCCCCCGCTGGAGTCCCGAGTTACGCAATGACCACGGCGTCCATGCCGACGTTCAATTAGCGGGAAGCACTGCAACAGAACTCGCAATTTACTCGGTCTTGGACCTGGCATGTAGCGGGTCCATTGAATGCTCCCCGGCAATTACTCCGCCCGCATTGGAATGCGACGCCTCCTGCAGAAGAGCCACGCATCGGTCCCAGACCAGGCCACATTGATGTCATCGAGTCGATCTACGTGCACCGCTCTCGGGGGAGCTGCAGAGGAGGCAGAGGATAAGGAGCCAGAAGTGGAGCAAAGTCAACGTCTTTGTTCTCGCAGGAAAAGGGGGGCAGACCCATTCCCTGTGTCATTTGTGACGACTTCTTTGCAGGGTCCCTGCGCCGCCCGCCTAATGATTGCATCTAATTGGCTTTGCTGCTTCGTTAACTTGGCTTACATGGCACGCCATAAACCAGAGTTACCCTCTGCTGTCGTAATCAAGAAATTAATAATCGCAGCATACGAGTACGATGCAGGGCCGATGGCTGGGGCCAATGGCTGGGGCTGGGGCTGGGGACAGTGGAGCAACTTCAACTCCGACGACGCCAGCGAAGGCTCTCCACTGCTAATTGCCTCTGACGTGAGGCGTGAATGATAAGGCAGATACAATGTTAGCTGGGGGAAAGGTGAGCGCGTTCTCCACGTGGGTGAGTTCGAGTCCACGACGGGTTCATTGCCACCACTTGAGACCATTGAGACACCCGAGAGACGCCTTAACACCCCCCTTTCTGAGCTTGGGTTAGGGTTTGGCATTCATGCAAAAAGTCTGATGAATTCGGATGGCTAAAAAATGGGGTCTCCGCGAGCGGTTACCAAATTCAGCGACCGCTTAACAATGGGACAGAGAATGGAAGGGAAATTAAGCCAAGCGGCAAACGCTTAACAGATGATTCAGATACATACTAACCACCAGTCTTGCCCAACTTCCGAAAGCGATTTCCCATCCACAACACCTAGATGGTGTTGTTCAAAATATATACTGAGCGTGAGTGGGTTTTGTTTTAGATGGGAGATGTTTACAAAACACCAAAAAGTTAATATTAGATCTAATAAGGTTATGAAATTCTTAATATTAGTCTGTTAACCGCCGGTTAGGTTAGCCAGCGTCATCTGCTGAATTCCGAAAACCATTAGTTGAGCAGTTGCCAAAGATCGCAGATATGGAAATGCCGGGGTTTTTAATGACCTACCAATAGTTAAGTTAAAGCTTAATAGCCACATCCACACCTACAAGTTTAATGTCGCTTAGTCTTTGGGCTGTTGGCTATAATTTAGTCGTTTCCTCGCTCTATGAATATTAAGTTCCCACATCATCTAGACCAGCAATTACGTACGCCCCCGCACACTCACACTCACACTCGCAGGTAAAGCCATTCAGCGACAATATCGAGGTTACCCATTTGGCTTTAAACCGAACCAGCTTTCTGGGCTTCATTCATGAATGTCTTCTTACGATAATTCAGTCTACGAGCTGCGCGGGAAACAAGGCAGCTCACACGAATTAGATGGCAAGTGGATCGACTAGGTTCAGGGGCTTCAATAGTGACTCCGCAGCTGTGAGAAAGTGATGACGGATGGATTAAAAGAAACGGGAGTAGAGTAACGCCACGAAGAAGGTGAAACCGACTGTAATATTGAAAGTGTATGGCTTAGTCCTCTAAGAACGGGCTAAGAATGAAGACCCACAACCATCAGATGGCCGAAGAAGGTTAACAAGACACCAAAAGTGTAAAGTGGGTTTTGGTTTACATGGAAACATTTGTAGCAGTTCTGCCTGGGCACGTGACCATCAAAAAGAATAAAAAAAAAAAGAACAAGAAACAAAGAAACACAAAAACCAACACCAACTTCCACCCGCTGCTTCAGTACTTTTGTTTATTTTTTTGTAATTTCCCGCTGCGAGCTAACTACTTTCATCGCCCTGCCCTGCAAGTGCATTTCCAGTTGAAATTGAAACCGAAATTGTAATTGATACTGAAGCGGAGTGGAGAGTGGGAGTAGGAGTGAGGCGACTGGTTCTTGGCCCATGTGAGGGCGGAAATGAGTCACTTGAGATGCACGCTCTAAATTGGTTTTAAGAGCTGGGTCAGCTACAAATTAATTTTAATAATTTATGAGGCGAACTGAAAATGGAAATTCGATTTGGAACAAGCCACTCATCGAACAAGCTACATAATTAATAGAGCTGAGAGCTACAACTGAACCAGGTGGGGCAAGTCTTGCCTAAATTCACCTCAAACCACAATAAATATAACAAATGTAATTAAACCTATTTAATATGGACCCGGAGCAATAACTATATATGTTTAATAAACAAAATTAAATGTAAGAAGTTCCCTGAAGCTTGCATTTATAAGAAAAGAAGCTCTAATACTGTTCTAATATTTAATATAGAGCTTAATCTTTGTTTCGCTTACCCTTGCTGCCTTTTAAGATACTGCTGGGTGGAGGACCGCCTCGTCCGGGTACTGTGGCCCCATTGCCGACGATGCCATTGCTAGGCAATCCGGGGATGAAGTGATTGGGCGCTGACATCTGGCTGTTCAGCGAGGAAGTGCCGCTAAGCGAGGCGGCATCCTCGCGCAAGGCGGAGTTCCCAGCGGCTACGATGGACTTCTTGACAGCCGGCGGCGGCGGCGGGCGAAGATGGTGGTGGCCACCTGGTGGTGGAAGACCGGCAGGCTTATCCCCGTTCCCGTTACCAACCACATCGGTGCCGGCGGCCAGTGTCTGGGAAACTGCGGCAACGTCGACGGCGGCTTCGTCCACGTTGTCGCGGCTGCAATTGAATTTTCTGCTGCTTCCGTTGGCAAGGCTAGCATTTAGATTCGAGTTTCCGTTAAATGTTGCAAAACTGGTCGGAGCAGTAACAGGATGTGCATGTGGATGTGGATGTGGATGTAGATGGGAGTGCTGGTGTTGGTGGGAAGCATTTGGAGGCGCCAACTGCTGCTGCTGCTGCGGCTGCTGCTGTTGATAGAAGTGATTGCTAAAGTGCTGTTGCTGTGCCTGCTGTTGCTGCTGCTGCTGCTGCTGGAGCGTTGCCGGCTGTTGCTGGAGCAATAGGTAATCGGTGGGAGACTTGGCGGCAGTCACGCCCCTGGTCGCCACACCTGCTCCTCCGCCGGCTGTCGCCGTTGTGGTGGCCGTGATTATTGGCATTCTGTGCCGGCTATCTTAGCTTCAATCACGCTCTCACACTAACGAATTGCTTCCAAGCAGCCTTAACCACTGGCGATTAGTCTTGCCATTGCATTCGAGAGTCGTTATATAATAATTTTAACTTGTTTCGGTTTCGCTTTGTCTTTGTTTTATTGCGAAAATGATTGGCTAGACTTTGAACGCTTCTTCACTTGGGTCTTTTAATAATTCATTCGTCATTGAGCTTCCAAGGCAGTTTCGGGAAGCTGCAAAACAGAATAATCAAACGAAATGCCATTAATTAGCAATATGCAAAGTAATATAAACAATTACCGCGTATATATACACAATAAAATGGTTATGACAATAATAACAAAGATATTCAACGCGAAGGGGAGGCTATAATAAATTACGCTTTGTTTGTTTTGCATTTATAAGCTTGATAAAATCTTGATCAGCAAAACTCTTTTCAACAATATACAAAACACAAACTTAAATAAACTTAGCTTGACAACAAATTGTAATGCAAAAACCAAGGAGTATACTACAAACATCTTGAAGAAATTAAATAACATTACTACGCGTGATCTGTTCGCTAATATAAATTGGTCCTTCGAGCCGGATTCGTACGAATTTCTCACACTTTTTTATAACATGGAGAAGCAGCAGTTTAAACGCCTTCTACACTGACCTATACATGAAGATCGAGTCTAACCATCTAATGAAATTCTGTGTGTATTTATTTTTAATCAAATCGATTTTCAAATCAAAAATCTATGATGACAGTAAGTCCTAGAATTTCTTCTAATTTTCTCCCATCACTTATGTCAACAGTATCGGAGTGTAAGATGCTTCAGAGCCAAATATTTTGATTGTCCAACATTATTGAAGCCAAAGTGCAGCGCCAACTATTCAGTTAGACAGTTCCAGGCCAGACACGATCACTGCAGACTGCACAACCATCGACAGATTGTTCAGTTGGGCTACTGGAGGAGCTCCCCCGGAGACGCCTCGCTCCGCGCTCATTGTTGACATTGCACTTTAAAAAAGTTTACTCTGGACTTTCCCATGGACGCAGAGGTGTAATTATAATTATTTTTCTTGCACATTCCATGGTGAGTTTATTTTTTTCTCTCTCAAATTTTCGCCAGTTAAGGCAATTGAAATAATTTAACATTTTTGCAGCATTGCAGAGCGTCATGAAAATGTTTTTTAATGACATTTATATCGCAAAAATGCCAACCTGTTGTATTTCGTTTTAAAGCAAAAACTTTCTTTGTTTTATTTGCAGAATAACATTTTTTGATGCAACTGGTTTAAACAGTGTTTTCATTTCCAAACAAAATTAATCATATTTTGTAACTCTCGCTTCTGGCAAATTTACATTTATGGATAGTTAAGTGGAACGATGGTTTCCCTGGGAGAAACACAAAGACGTTGACTCACGCGGCACACAATTATGATCCAGGGAGGAAAAAAAAACGAAACGAAAATTAACTGTGCGAAAAAAGGGGCATCAAACACGACAGCCACATAAAATTCCTCAAGCGAAAAATGTACTCCAATGAGAAAAAACGGAAGACGACGCTGCTCGATGAAGACTAGGAAGGAGAGCTAACTGAGCGGCACAAAGGGAGCTGCGGGCACCGCCACAAAGAATTCCAGCCACAGCGAGCAGAACAACAAATGCGAGAAACAAGTTTTTCAGACCGTGCCAGCATATTGCCAGAAACCGAAAACTGAAAGGCAACCCCCACAACTACACGGGAAGAAAACGGACAAATATCGTCCTGATACAAGAAATAGTATAGTTATAGTTTAAATCAATTTAGATAATGCTATAAACTTGGATATTCGTGCTATGCCTTTTTTAAGTTATTGATCTCTATATCAAAGTACGATTCTGGCACAGGAAACACAAATACATATTTAAAATCCAATTTATGTTAAACCGTTGTGCTTAGCTGATCCAATAATCGATTGGGATGGTTTTTAATTATAATAATTAAATAATTACAATATTTTTTAGCACTTTTTCTCTCTGCACAACAGGAGCGATCTGCTGGCTTTGGTGGTGGTTACACTTGCCTCACAAAAAGACCCAAAGCCTATACCTTAGCCGAACCGCAAATCAGCCAGCCACCTGTCGTTTTGGTGGACAACACAAACGGTACTGAGAGCATTAGAGGAAGCCCGCGGAAGGAGCGTGAAGGGAAGCCACTTTCGACTGCAATCAGGCGGCGCACGACCAGGTCCCGGCGAACGAGGTGCAGTCAACGAGGGGCGCGGCAGCCGCAAACTGCCAACTGCAAACTGCAAAACGAGTGAAAAGCCAAACCAAAGACCACAATTTCACTTCATGGGTGAAATTCATCATCGGCGTTTATGGCCGCCTAAGGTTTTCAGCGAAGCGAGCGCCGCGCCGAGCAGATGGAGATGGAGATGCAGATGTGCTGGTGGCACGTTGTCAAGAAAACGAGGCAACTTGTTACATGGCGATCGCTTAAGACGTCCCTATGACTTCCTTGAACATTTGCGAGATTTATTAAGTAGATTTTCAGAGATCACAGATTATAGAGACTCTTGGCAAGAAGATAATCTTTAAAAATATTATATAGGAATCAAATAATCTACCCGTAAAAGTAATTATCATAACTAAAACTCAGGAACAAAAGTCTCAACTAAATAAACTCTGTTCCCTTTTTAGGTTGTATTTCAAGACTCAAATGCTAGAAACTTTCGTGAGTCTTTATCTTTTCAAGCACAACCTCCCTAATTGCCATCAATCATAGATAAACTTTCTATCAATTGGTGGTCAATGCCATGGGCAAATATTGGAAAAATGTCAACAAGAGATACACGCTTTGCAGCCACTTTTTAAGCAGACAAGCAAGCAGCCGCTTTCAAAATTCGCACCTTTTCGACGAGTTTGTTTGCTTATTTGGCTCGAAAACACGCCGAGACGAGGGCGAGGGATCGATCGTTGATCATCGATGGCAGCATATCAGAGTACTCAGCATCGAACACTTTCCATTTTTATGGCGACTTTTTGGTATTGAGGCGATGAAAACTGCCAACGCGTTTTCCTCACTTGCGCGCACTCACACACACACACACACACATGCACTTGTTAACTGTGATAATATGGCCAGGTTTGAACTTGTTATTGGCTGAACGACGTTACACACCTGCGAGCCTGCTGCAGAAGCGCTAAAACGGGTTGCTCACGCTCGTTTTCCATCAAAGTCGCATTCAATTGCAATTCGATTTTCCCGCTGGAAAAGTGCACGGAGGAAAGCGAGCGACACGAACCGAACTCGACGGAATTTCGAAAACAAATGAAAACTGAGGTGCTCCACTGGATTGAGTTTGAAAACCTGTTGCTGCACACATACACACACACACGCGCAATGCGAATGCACACCGACAACACCAAGTGCACCTCAAAAGTAGCAAACAAACGCTATTATTGTTACACACTTGTAAAAGTATCAAAAGTTAAACATACTTCTTGAACTTTATTGAAAAAAAAACACTTAAAAACGGGGGAAAATGAACCGAAACGAAAAACAAAACAGAAAACAAAATAATGCCACGCTCAGTGTTGCCAGATAACAATTGTGCTTTCCCCCTTAAAAATCTCAAACAGTCGAGATTTCCTCCTAAAAAATCCAGCATTTCCCCTAATTAATTCAAAAAATATGTTTAAAATAATTAAGTGCAAAGTACTCGAGCAAAATATACGGTAACTCGTATGACTCTTTCCGCTTCAAGTGGATTTTTATACAGTTGAAAAAGAGCGGGAACATGCAACACAGCTCTGAACAAAAACGTAACTGCTTACGACGTAAGTGAACAAAACGTGAAGATTTAGGACGTAAGGAATATTCGTAACTATCGTAACTATCGATGGCTCTATCTAGCAAATCGGGAACCACCACGATTTGGTATGACCTTAATCCTTTGTACCATTTTGGTGAGTTTTAAAATTTGAATTTCAAGCAGTAGCCTTTTATATCGGTTTCATAGAATAACGATTCAAATTGAATAAAAATTATCAGTGAAACCCATTTAAGACGCATTAAAAATTTTTTAATAAAAAATCATAAATAAAATAAAATAAAATAACAACTCTCCTCCGCCATGGAAGTTGGTGGTAAGCAAAGGATCATATGATTTGCCTGCCACTCTCCTGAAGCCTCCCGCTTTTGACAGTTACCCTGAACAACGAGCTTGAGGTTCAGATTGCGGAAGCATTTTGCATCTTCGACACGCATGGCGATAAGTACATTGACACCCGAAATGTGGGCAACGTCCTCCGCTTCCTGGGCTGTGCGCCTACCGAGAAAGAGGTTAACGAGGTCATCAAAGCCACAGACTCAGTGGAATACCCAGGAGAGACCCACCTGGCCAGGTTCGTGGCCCACGTTTCCGTGCTGCTCATGGATCACAAGTAAGATATTTTGTGGTAAATGCTTTATGTGCTTTGGATTTCGGGTGTCCCGCAGAATGGAACCGGCGTCGGCTGATAAGATTCTGGCGGCCTTTGAGGTCCTGGACCCGGAAAACAAGAAGTACCTGACCAAGCAGTACTTTGGCAAACTAATGTCCGAGGAAGGGGAGCCCTTCGAGCCGGACGAGCTGGAGGCGATGTGGCCAGTGGCTATAGATCCGATTACCGGTAACATTCCCTTCACCTTCTACATTAACCAGCTGAAGGCAAGGCATACATTTAATTTAAATTTGTTGCCTGCTTAAATATTTCGACCTTAATCCTGCAGCATAAGGCCAAGATCTACGAAATCGCTGATGTAGTAAAGGAGGAATTGGCCCAGGCCGAAAAGGACAAGGGTAAAAAGCCGCCACCAACAATAATGATGCCTTGAATACGGAGGATAAAACAGTCGATTTAGCTTTCCAAATTGCGCGCGAGATAAAAGTGCAGTAAAAACCGTTCTGTAAGCTTATAAAAATAAATGATTTTATACATCTTTAAGCTACTGTGCTTACTGGTATTCGACAATGTAGGACTTTGCTAAGTTATTTTGATTTCTTTAAACAGCATAACTAAGGCAATGTGTCTTTAAAACTAGGAATTTATCCGGGTTGAAGCTGCGGTTCCAATGTCAAAGCAACACGAATAATCTAATGCGAATTTATTGATTTGATTTTTTGGTCAGTAGTTGGAGTTGCGCTAGACCACATCAATAATAGCAAAATGCAGTCCTTTTAGTAACGTGAGCTAAGTTAATTTATATTTTAAATATCGCGCGAAGAATTGTGAATTTTCCTGAAAACTGGTCACCCATTGGCGTTGCCAGATATCCCGATGTTCCTCCGTTTTTCGCGCCTACTTCCATTTTCCGCGGTTAAAAACCAATTTCGTGAAAAAACGCAGATAAATATTCAACTAATGCTCATTAACCAGCGCTCCGAGGAATACCTTTTGATTGTTGCCCCTAATCCCACCTCATAGTCAATTCATCAAATCATTTCATCATCATCATATTAGGTTCATCAAAGTTTCTAACCTTTTTCATCAAAGTCATCCACCTTGTTCACGGTTGCATTTTTCAAATTTCTGTATATATATATTATATTCTGAGTTGCCAGGGGCCCCTGAATAAGCTAGATGTTGAACAAAAAAAAAGCTAGAAAAAGCTACATATACAAAAATAATGCTGAAATACACGGTACACATATTTAAAGGTTTTAAAATTCAATTAATTAATATTATAATAATAATTAAAAATAATCAAATATTTTGATAAAATCAAATACATTTTTTTGTATATATGTACATATATAACATTTTTGGCATTTGGCAAACGTTTTTTCTCATTGGCCAACTCCAAATAAAATCATTGAAGTATTGAAGCCTACATATCGATCATATAAAATTCACCTAACGAAATAAAATCCCGTTTCAATACTTTTATGCCGCGAACAATTTGTTTAGCTTATACAAAATTTTGTTCATGTTATGAATACATTTATTGCTAAAATTAAATATATGGACTTTAAAATAAGATAAGATTAGCTATTTTATTTTAAAAATATGCTAGATTTAGCCTGAAATAAGCTAAAATGGCAGCACTGATTATATATACCCGAGGACCACGTCAGCTTTTCAAAAAACCACGTCAGCCCAAAGAAACCAGTCGTTCGACATTACAAAGGTGGATGAGGAAATTGCGTGAGATAGCCAGAAAAGCCGAGGAGGAGGCAATGAAGAGGTCCAAACCAGCAGAGCGTCCGAGAAGCGCAGTCGAAGCCAATGATACAACCTAAGTAAATCGCACAGTCAGATAAAGTTCAGTGCCCGTGGCCAGCACACGGAAACAATGCAAATCTAAGTTGGGAAGCGCTCTCAACAGTCGGAACAAGCACACACAGCAGTTTATCACATTACCTGAGTTAGCCATGGCTCCCACCGCGAACGCAGTGCTGATAACCGTGCCGCGGACAGCCATCACATCGAATACGCTACCCAAGTTGCGCCCCGCCCCATTAACGGCGGCCCTGCCCAAGGCCTCCTCGCCCACGCCCTCGAGCTCGGGATACGCGTCCTCGACGAACATGGATGACGACGCCATGTCGACGGTGCAGCCCAAGGCCAAGAAGCGCCGTCTGGACCATCTCACCTGGGAGGAGAAGGTGCAGAGAAAGTAAGTGCGCAGAACCTTCGAGTGCTCGGGATCCTTGCTCATTTGCTTTTTTTTTTTTGTCCCCACAGAAAGCTAAAGAACCGAGTAGCCGCCCAAACATCGCGCGACCGCAAGAAGGCACGCATGGAGGAAATGGAATACGAGATCAAAGAACTCACAGACAAGACAGAAATACTACAGAACAAGTGCGACAGCTTGCAGGCCATCAACGAGTCGCTGTTGGCCAAGAACCACAAGCTGGACTCGGAACTGGAGGTCATGCGCCAGGAACTCGCCGAGCTTAAGCAGCAGCAGCAGCTGTACACAACCAGAAGCATAGCCACAAACAACCAGAGCAACAGCCAGCCCATCGCCAGCGCAGGCGCTGAGGGCTGTGCGTCCACAATCCTTGGATCTGCAGCATCCATTGCTGACCCTCTGCCGCAGGGTACACAACAGGTGGACACACAGTCGTCAGCGCGTCTGCTGGCGGAGCAGCTGAAGAGCAGCAAGAGCATGGCATCACTCTGGAAGGTTGTGGCCCTCTGCCTACTCTACAAGACATGCTTGGCGACGACGAGGAATTCGACGTCAAGCGCCTCGAAGAGCTGGCCGAAAGTCTGCTCGCAGATATCACAGCAGACCTGGAGACAGGCGCTGGAGCGAGCAGCCCAGCTGCTGCCCAAGATGCAAGCGACCCAGAGCGACTGCCTGGACCAGTGGTGGGGTCCACAGCAGAGTGCCTGGAATCCGGCGGGCATAGAGCTGATGGCCTAAGTACCGATACGCCAGAACCAGAGCACAGTCATAGCCTGAATGTGCAGGTGTTGGAGGTGAATGGAAACCCCCAGCAAGCAGCAACAGCGCCAGCCTCGACGACGACAGCCAAAATCACAGCTACAGCGGCCGCCTCTCTTATGCAGGCCACACCGGACACAGTGTACGGCACCTACGATGCCAAGACGAACTCGATCACCATCGTGATGGACGGCGATGCGGTGCCGGTTAATGAGGCCGTCGAGGAGATCTACTGCGACGGCGTCACCGCTGGCGACGACGACACGACGGACGTGATCATGAAGTGTCCGCCGCCAGCGACGTCTCCGTCGCAGGTTTACCTCAACGTGGTGAACGCCACCGAAGACGACTCGGACGACGAGAGCAACTTCGATCCCATCCAGCGCTTTCTCTGTCCGCGAGTCAAGGCGATCTCCCCGCTAGCCAAATCCCCCGCATTGTCTCTCCACTCAGCCACCTCGGACCATGGGTACGAGTCCATACTGGGCTCCCCGACATCCACGGCCCTTACTCTGCCCATGGAAGAGGAGGATTTCCCCTGGCAGAGCAACTTTGACGATTTGTTCCCCAGCTTAATCTAAGCTTTCGTCTCTCTATGTTCTACTGTTAAGTTTGGCTGGCCGGCCGCCGTATGTTTAAGTATGTTTTAGCTAATAGGCTGTACAGAATTTCATCGAAGAAGGCTTTAAATATGATATTTATCGTGGCGCCCTAAGTTTAGTTGTAGGTTTCCATTTATGTTTAACACTCTCTAACCACATAGGCTACTGATTACTTGTAATGTGCTCAAAGAATTTGTGAATCCAATCGGAAAAAATAATGCAGAATATAAACCAAACCACACCACAGTCCCAATGCGTATTTACTTTGTTTTAACCCCCATCACGCCATTTCCAGGCCTTTGGATCACGCCACATTTTCTGACGTAATTACGACGGATATATGCATCTATGAATGTACATACATATGTATGTATGTAGATAATGCGCCGGTTTAAAGTCCAAAACAAACATGAGTCATAATAATAAGAAGTATAATAATTTTAAGTGTACATACATACATATGTAAGTAACGTTATAGAAATTATTTGTTACATACATATGTATATACAACTCCAA
This sequence comes from Drosophila trapezifrons, assembly GCA_018874455.1. Classification (NCBI taxonomy): domain Eukaryota; kingdom Metazoa; phylum Arthropoda; class Insecta; order Diptera; family Drosophilidae; genus Drosophila; species Drosophila trapezifrons. Next base: position 13,019 of record JAEIIF010009123.1, read on the forward strand.
CTCTGAGTCCAGGTTGTATATATGTACATTGTCTGTATATTTAGTTTCCTTTACTAAGCAAACAATTAAGGTAAACAAAAATAAAGGTGAATTACATACATATCTACATCTACATCTATGTACACATGTGTACATACATATGGATATATTCTACATCAGTGTTGCCATTTCAGCCTTTCTCTGGACAGATCTGTTTTTTTTTTGTGTCTAGCGTGAACAACTGTTGTTGGTCCCATGGTCCGGAATTTTGTCCATTTTTTTACGTATATTTTTTTTTAACGATAAATCGTTTGAAAACTCGTATATATTCATAAAACTATTGTTTTTATTTGTAGTTTTACGCTGCGGTGTCATGCTGCCACAACAATAACGTGCAAGAAAAAATTGCTCTAAAATGTTAATCGGAGGTTTCTTAAAATTTCTGTATTTAATTATATAATATAAAAAATATCATGGTTCTGCTTTAAAAATGTTTATCCTTTTTTTATTATCTTATATTTTAACTGGTCCCTTTTTTTCCGCTCTCTTCCCCTATCTGTCTTTTTCATTTTGTAGCCACTGTATTAATTAATTGGAACCAGTTCTAGTTCTAATCAGAAATTCCGTGATATTTTTATGATTTTAGTTTGAAAACATATTTTATCCTCCCAAAACATTAATATTCTAAGCAAAATAAAATACGTAAATAATACTATTTATTTTATTTTGCTGTGATTGACTGACAACATACATACATATGTACAAATTTGTATACAATTTATGTATGCATGTTTATTCAACCTGTGGTAAATCTGGGCACATTGTTGCAAGCCAAACCAAAATAATATGGAAAAAAAACCAAGAATTCCCTGGACATAAGAAGACGCAAAAGCTCAAATGACGGAACCATCCAAGGAAACCCCAGATGCTGTGACGGAGGCGGGGCTTGTCCCAATCGCCTCCAGATCACTTGATGCGGCAGAAGAGTTTGACGAGGACAAACCGACACCGGCCAAGGCACCCAAGAAGACTAAGGGCCAGAAGGCCAGTCGGCACTCGGAATCCGACCTGGAGAGCGAGCTGAAGAAGCTCGCACAGCGTCGCATCAATGTGGCCGGAGCGCCCAAAATGCCACTCAATGGCTACGTCCGTTTCATGAACGACAGGCGCGAGGAGCTGCGACGAGAACAACCCCACCGAACGGCTCTGGAGCACACAAAAATCATTGGGGAGGAGTGGCATCAGCTGCCGGACGAGCGCAAGGTTCCCTACATGGAAGCCGCCGCCAAGGATAAAGCCGTGTAAGACATCGTAGGCTTAGGAAGCTACGTTGATCGATTCCCCCCTGACATTTGGTTCGTTTTTCAATTATTTTGTAGATATCAGGAGCAGCTTCAACTGTTTCTTAAGGAACAC
>JAEIIF010009126.1:0-12897 GCA_018874455.1 Drosophila trapezifrons
TTGAGACCCACTTTTTCCGCATAATTTTGAGTCGCTCAACACGCTGAACTCATTAAAAAATTTTTTCAAAGAACCGTTTAAGAGATAATTATCCAACCTTTTTCCAAAGTGTAGCCCGTCTTACGGCATATTGTTGGCGGCTTTAAAACCCCTTTCGCTTGATGCTTCCATTGAGATGCAGGCCATGTTTATTGGCAATTTAACGCACATTTAATTTCTGCTTTTTCCTGTTTATATTTTTGGTTTCTCGCTAACTTTTTTTTCCCTTTGGTTCCTTCAACTTTTCATTTGGCTTGTAATTAAGTGTGGGCCAGATGTTCACGTGGGTGGCGTTGGCTGCTTAAGTGTATGCAAATCACGTGCTGAGTGCCGCCAAGGGTTCAGCCATCGCCTTTTGGGCCAAAAGGAGAGAGTGAGACTCTGAGTTAAATGGACCGAGCTCGGTTCTCTTCGCCGTGTCCTGTTGGTTTAGAATTCAGCGAGTTTTCGGTTGTCTTTTGTCGCCGGTTTTAATAAAGTGGGCCAGGCTTAGTGCCATATGTCAGGCTGTGAGAAACAATGGAGAAAAAACGAGTAATTTCGTCGCTGGGCAAACATTTCAAAATGAAATTATGAGCGGGGCAGCCGCGTCGAATAAAAAGTGTAAACAAATTTAGCCAAGCGGAAGTCCGGACTCACACACACACCCGTAAGGGGAAACCGCAGAGGATGCGCAGAGGTTGGAAAATGTGAGGAAAAGCGAGATCGCATTGTTTGCTCAGAAAGTACACATGGCACATGTCCAGTATACATGGGGCAGGACATCCCCCGCTCATGTCCCCTGTCGGTCAGTGTCCTCACATTTGATATTATTAAATTTTTCTCCTAAATACCGCTGGGAAATTAAAAAGAAATCATAAGGCAAATAGTGTAAGGCAGCCAGCCATCTGATGATGACTTGGGTGGCCAATTCCGAGATTTATGGAATGTATACAGAGTAAAAAAATCACCAATAAAGTATTTTTTTTAATTTGTTAAAGAACATATATCATTTTCAAGCACTTTTATTTATATGCTATTAAAGCCTTGGTTTGCTGAAGAGCACAGATATCTCTTTAAACCATGTTCCGACTTAAGTACTTTAAATTCTGTAGAGGTTCTTTTGAAGCTTCCATTTAGTTTCGAACTGGGAGTTAAAGATCTCGAATCTTATGATATGACTCAGTGCCTTTACTTATGTTTTTGTTTTTAACGATGGTATTTAGTTTGTTAATGGAGAATACATTTATTAATTGAATTATTAGGTATATTTTTTTATATACATTGTTCATATAAATTATGTACGTTTTAAAATATGGTAGGGATCTTAATCGTCTTTTAAGGCTCGAACTCAAGTCTCTCGTCTCTTGTTATGGCTTCTTATCTCGTCGTTTTGATCGGCGTCTTTACTCGTCGTTCTGCTCTTGACCTCGAAGTCCTTACTCGTTGTTCTGCATGCTCGTCGCTCGTCGCAATGGCTGTTGTCAGGGCTATGCTTGCCCCTTGAAGCAAACAAACTGTACACATTAATAAGAAGTCTAATGACTAATTTTAAATATAATTTTAAAAATTTGTATTCTATTAATTTTATTCTTTTAAGATCTTTGCATATTTTTGTTGTATTTGTTTTATTTTTATGAATTCCTTCTGGCGACTCTTGTTCTCAGTGCGCTGCCTCTTTAAGTCCGAAGCCATTTAAGCTGTTAAGGCATTTTCAATTTACATTTCGGTCATTCAATTAGAAGGTGCATAAAATGTAGCTACATAAGTAATGGAGAGCAGCCTCATCATCATCGTCATGAGCAGGAGTGGGGATCGTGGCCATCATCCACGTGATTGCCGGTCGTCGGAGGTCGTCAGTGCCGGCAGCGTCAACATAGTTTGAATTTAATTAAAACCAAAATTAGTAAAACCCAGGGCAGGGCAAAACGGTTCGTTCCGGAGCAAACCGACCAGCCGGAGCAACAGTTACTTGGCGCAGGGATTAGAGCTCCTGCTGTTCCCGCTGCTCCTGCTGCTCATGCTTATGCTGCTCCTTGCCTGGGAAAAGTGCATGTCTGCAGAAAATCGAATCAGCAGCTCAACATCCTCATCCCGAGCGGCCCCACGTCCTGGAGCAACCATCCACCTGGCTGTGAAGCCCGGCGCCGTGCCGAAATATCTGCAACAAAAGCATAAGATGTAGTGCAGCATTTGATGATGAAACGACGTGTTAATTAAGGTCATAATAATTCAACTTAAATTGAAAACTTGCCCGGCTGGCAACGCAAGGCAGCGCAGTCGCTTTATGGGGCCCATTCCCAGCTGCCACTCGGCAACGCTGCCACGCCCCCATTTTGGGGACGGGGCAAGGGCATCCTCAGCCTGCAGGCTAAGCTGATTGCAACAAATTATTTTGCACCTTGGCTGAACTTTCCTTGAGCTGCAGACAGCATGGCGTTGATAAACGAATTTTGTTAGTTTGCTTTGCTTATTTTAAATGGAACTAGGTGGTCGGGTGGGTGGCTCGGTGGTGCAGGGATTGGCCGGACGAATGCTCCGCTGGTGGGTGTCCAACGAACAGGGGCCAATGTTGCCTTTGGTTTTGCATAAACCAGACAACGCATCTAATAAGTTGCAGCTGACGGTTTCCAACCCTGCACCAGTTGGCGAAAGAAGTTTAAAGTTTTTGCCGGGCTCCGCCTAATGCCTCAAAGTGCAGAGCAGTGTTTGCCATTAAATGTTATTAGTTAAATGATAATTAACAGTTGGAAAACTTGCGAAATATCTCCAACTAATTTGCATAGCCAACTAATTGGCTTAGAGGGTCATTGCTTTTGCTATTTTTCGGCGTAATACCTTCTTCTACACGAAGGAAAAGGTATTTTAATTGGACCTTCCACTGGTGAGATGTTAATGTTGGGTTTTTCATTTATAATAGATCAATTAATTTTAATTTCGCAGACATATTAAAAGGTAGTAAAAGAGATATTTCTATTAGTCTTAACTTAGGAAATCTTCAATTTTTGCTGTGTAAAATCCGGGGGGTAGCTTGGTATGGCAAAGCTCCTCATAATTAACATCCATACACCTGCAGTTTGTCTTCCCTGACATCCTAATTCGAATGCTATTCATAACCCACACACACACACACACAGCCATATGTGCACGCAAGGAGCAGTGCAGATCCTTGCCAGCCGCAGGATAGTTTGGCGGCAGCTTCCATGGCGCCCGCCCACCTTGGTCCGGAAACTTTTTACTAATTTACATTCATTACACACATTTGCAATAAAACTAGAAACCCAACTCGTACACAAATTCAGGCGCAGGACCAGGGTGTGTGTGCATGTGAAGGATGCAAGTACATACTCGCACAACTACATTGACATTTTACATGCTTCATTAGCGTGTAAGCGCGGTAATAATGAAATTTCCTTATGGCTGCATTGCCACCTTCGCAGTGGGCGGCTCCTTGGCTCCTCCGCCTCCTTTTACGCCTGCATATTGACGCAAAGTTTTTGGGGGCCGCAAAACTTGGGGCTACTGGGTAGCACAGCGTCTCTAGCCGCAATTTATGCGCTTTTCTGGCACCTTCGCTCTTAAAGCAGGTTAAAGGAGCAGGCCGTCCTTCTGCCTCTTGGCCGCTGATTGCTCCACTCTGGCAATACAGAAACGGCAGCAGAGACAGACAATGGCAATCGAAATTGCTCCGAATTTCGACAATCAAATCAGCCAAAAAGACAAACACGAAAACATAAAGCGAAGACATACAAATTTGTCAGCAGTCAGTCAAAAATGAGCAGCGGAAATGATGGCAGCGCTGGCGGAAACGGAACGCGACAAGGTTGATGGCTGCTCGGCTCCGTTGGGGCGGTGCCTGCAAGGAACCGGGGGCAGGAGCTGGAGCTGCTGATGGTAGAAAATCAGCTGCACAGCTGATGCTCGTGCCACATGACCTCCCCGTGACTTTTGCCTGCCTGCTGCCTGCTGTGCTTCTGGCTGAAATTAAAATTGCATTACGGGGCAAGGACAGGGGCGGGCGTCCGTATTGGTTCAGATTTGGTTTGGCTTTCGCCTTGGATCGCCTCGTTTCGGTCTGCTGCTGCCTTGCTGCTGTTGCACATAGAAAATCCAGAACCGACACCCGATATCTTTCAATATCATAATATATTTGCATTTAATATGGCGTTTTGCAAGCTACAGCCTACGTTTTGGAGGCTGGGAGCTGGGAACACTCCCTAGAGAAACTAAAACGCCTGTGTTCATAATACTTGTCCGATTCTTTTTAAACTTGATACATATGTAGATAGGAGATCCTTCGGTGTGACACCAAAAACTTAAAATATAAGCAACTTTTGTAATTACTTAACAATTTGAAAGGCTAAGGAAAAGTGAAGCAAAATCAAAGTTTTAAATAAGCGTTTTGTTGGTTCTCTCTTTCCCGTTCTCTTATTTCCACTATTTACGAGTATAGTAAATGCAGGAAAAGCATGCTGCAGTGCTCACTTTTTCCTCTCTGTACTTTCATGTGCTTGTGCTAGTTCCATAAATATTTCAATATTTGTGCACATTTGAAGCTGCTTAGCCACGCCCACTGCCAACAGACCGGGAAGCAAGTCAGGCAGGAAATAGTTTAATTAAAATTCCTTTGGCAATGTCATTAAGGACATTACATTTTGTAGATGCTGTTGCTGCTGCTGATGCTCCTAAAGGTATTTGGAGAGGCCTGCCAGGACGAAGGACATTTCAATAAGACACGGAGCAGAGCAGCCAAGCCGGGCAGCCAAGGACCAATGAATTTCATTGTTTTCGCATGCAAATTTGCAATGTGCCAAGCCGAACACAAAGCGTGGGGAAAGTCACAAAACACAAAGCAGCAAACAAAAGTTAAACGGGGCGATCCTTTAAAGGGCCATAACGGCATGTAAATTCCTTTAGCACGCCCCATCGATATTGTTTCCCGTCCATCCTGCCTCCTGCCTCCAGCCTCCTGCCTCCTGCCCGCCAATGATGATGAGAGGCCCCGCTGAAAAGTGGAAAAAACAAGGGCATAAAACCTAAATGCAAATAGCCAAAGGTTCGATGTAAAAAACGTATACACAATGCATATAAAAGAGCAAATAAAAAAAAGAACAACAGCGGAATGAACAAAGAAACGCTGGGACAACAACAAGATTAAAATGAAAACAATCATGACAATCAGGGACCGCAAATGTCAAATTAAATTATCAATAAATTCCACCAAAGGAGCCATGCCGGACGCAAATTCGTCCTTGTGCGATGCCACTGGCAATAGCAAGTATACCCCACCGCCGCGCAGTACAGCATGACCATCACTCCGCCCTGACCATCAGGACCATCATCAGAACCATCATCAGGACCAGCAGGAGCAAGAGCAGCACGGATGGACATCAACGCCACCACCCACCCCGCCATCGATGGAGGCGTTTGTAGCACATAATGAAATCATTTACAAAATGAAAACAACAGCAGCAGAAGTGGCATCTACCGAAGAGCACTGTGAAAAAAAGATCCAGAGGTCTTTTGTGGTAATGCCACAATTTTAAGTTATTTTCTGCAGGGATGCCATTTTTATAAATTTTGACCAAGCCTTTGCCATATTTTCATCTCTGAAGCATTATTGTAAACTTATACAGTTGAGTTTTTGTAAGAAAGGGATTTTATTAGGAACGGTCTCAGCTTTATATATGATTCTCATTTTACTCTTTGACCTACGGAGAGCCGCACATCTGGTAGTCTTACCTTAAAAGATATGCTGAGATCCCACGCAGGGGTTCAGATTACATGTACTATATTTATAGGAAGAACACACTATATATAGGAAGAACACAGCTGCATAGATTTGTATATTATATATAAAATACATAAATACGTGTCCACGCGTGAACAATTATTGAAAATGATTGAAACTGAAAATATCAATGTAATTTGTCTTTCTTATTGGTAAGGAGCTCAATTTACACATTTGTATATATTCAGTAAATGTAGGCAAAGGTTTAAGAGCTTATAAAGTCAAAAAAAGTGGTCCAAAGTGAACACTTCTTTAAATAAATATTTAAATATGGTTACTTTTTTCATGCATTAATTTCATAATGCAAGATTTAATTAATAATGGGTTCCATGAACTTTTTTTCAATACAAATTGACATATTTCTAGCAAGGTTGACACCTAAAAAAACGATTAACTATTATCCTCAATGTTAAACGGTACAAAAGCTTTATTAATTTAATTTAATTACAAATGGTAATGTTATACCATTTTTTTTTATCTGCAGTGATTGAGACAGCCAGCGAAGCGACAGTGTGCGTATTTAGAATGATTTCGCCTTGTGTGTTGTGTGGGATGTGGTTCCTCTTTCGTACAATGTCCAGTGTCCGTAGCCTGGCATTCCGGCGCACTCGTCACTGGGGTGAAAAACAGAAAACTTTGCACGCCATTGAGCTGACGGCGCTCTGGCAGAGGGAAAAAGAAAGGCACACTTGCAAATCATAAAACAACAGACGCGAAGAAAATGTTTTTTAAATCTTCATAAATATTCATTATGGGAGCGAGTGCTCGCCAGGAGTGGAGTGGGCCATGGCAAATAGTTTGGGGGCAGCCAGCAAACTGGGCCTTGGCCACGGCCATTGGACACAGGACGCTGGACACTGGACACTGGTCGCTGGATCCTGGCCAGTCCGGCAGGATAAGGCCACTGTGGGCGGTAAGCCTCATTTCGCAGATGGCGGTGCCAGAAAACAAAAACAGAAACGGCCAAAATAACAATAAACTGGCTCGAGGAGCGTAAGTAAGGAAAAGAAAATGAATTGAGGGCGCATCTCAAGTGTGTGGCGGCCTTGAAGCGTGAAGATGAGGCCCGAACCCGAGCCCGAGTTCGACTCCGACGCCGACAGTTCATGTCCATGGTCGAGATGGCCAAACTGGCCAAGATGTCCAAAATGGCCGATGGAACAGGACCAGCAAAAAACAAAAAAAAAGGCAGTCAACTATAAATAACAAGTAACACCGCAGGACAGAACGGGAGACGGCAGCAACACAAAGCTGTCAATTAGCAGAGCTTCTTACTCAATTTTAGAGTTTTTTGGGGAAGCAACGTGGTAAAAATTTGTTAAAGTATCAATGAACTTCTCGGATCACTTATTACTTATTCAATAATGAAAATGAAGTAAAGCTATATTTTATAATTATTTGTACTTACATATATTTAAAATATAACCTAACTGAACTTTTAATAGTATAATAAAGAAAGAATAGAACATTTTTCTAAAAGAAAAATAGTTTGGAACTCAAACAAAACTATAGTTAAAGCTTCTCAAAAATTAAAAATCGAAAAAAAAACAGAGTTTTATTGATAAATTGATATGGATTTTATGGAAATTCAAGCCCAAAGGTCCTGCCATTCACTTAATATAATCTTTAAGGCTTCTTTTATCCTACGTAAGAAAACAATTATTTATGTAAATGACTTTACCCAACAAGTAATTGGATTGTTAAAACTGAAAAACAATAAAGAAATGCAAAATAGTTGCAGAAATTTGATTATTCTTTGTTACTCAATTAAAGAGAAAAAGTCCTTGCTTGTTCAGCAGCAAAGGGATATTGTTGCAAAATATTCCACTAAAAGCTTTAAGCTTTTAAGTCTTAATGGGATATTTTGCGACACAGTTCCTCCTCAAATAAGGTTAATATAATTGTATTCACTTACCACATTTTGTTAATAAGTTTTAAGCTAATAATTTTTAATTAAAGTTTACATAGTTTTTTTTTTTACCGATTTTATCAAGAATTAAATAAAATATGGAAATCTATTTATCTGATTGTAATAAGGGTTTATAATAAATTAAATAAAATATAAAGTAAGTTTTTGGATACTTTTGTCGCCGTATTGAAGCTTTTTTTAAAAAAGGAGTACAAGAAAAAGAAAATAATTTTTATTGCTTGAATAAAATATAACTGGAATTAATTTATTTTAGTTATAAATTTAACAGACCTTACCGTTAGTTTTGAGAAACCGGGTTTGGTTCCCCGGACTTTGTTCCACATCGACCCCAGTATTCTCTCTTAAGTTCCACAAAAACAACCCTCTTTGCGTGGGAAATTCTCTCTTTGCGGGTGGCACACATTTATTGCGGCTGTCAAATCGCCGTAGTGCGAACGGCGAACGAAAAGAGCAGCAGCAGCAGCAACTACCGCTAGTTGCAAAGGCGGCAGCAACAACCACAGCGAGCAGAAGAGGCTGTAATACCAATTATATTGTGCTAGCCGTTCGTTCGTAGCCCTCGCACTCACCCCGAGCCACCCACTGCACTCGGGTGCGCTCGCCTCGGCTAACTGTTGAATCAACGAGTGGTTGCCGAGCGCCGCTTCGGGCGCCTTCGTGCGACAACCGAGGGAAGCTTCAGTCTTAATCGAAACGCGCAAACAGACGGTTGTGCTATCGTCCCACTGCCATCCGAAGAGTAAAATAAATAAAATAAAAAATTAATAAATTGCAAGAGTTCATTCAAGAGTTATTCGGATAATCCAACCATCGTGAAATCAATCTCAGAAATACTCTATTATCACTGTGGGAAAACTGAAATACAGAAGGAATCAAGTTGAAAAACTACGTGACCGAAGTATATTTGCTAAATCAAGTCCTAAATACTGTCAAGGATAGTAAGTGCTACGAATAAAGTTGCAAAAAAGCTATAGTGGAAAATAAATTGATCGCATCATCTCAAATACTATATTAACACCGTTGAAAATCAAGTTATTGTGCGGGATTAACCGGCAAAGGAAATCGCGGTTCGCGGACTTCGGTTCTGATTCGATTTTGCCTCTCGCGTGGACCTTTATCGTTACTTGCACCGTTATCGCGCTCGCTCACCGCCACTCGCACGCTCTCTCTCGTGAAATACCGTTGAACCCACACTGCCAGCCAGAAATTTAGCAACTCCTTTAGCAGTGCCGCAATTGTCACAGCACGAAAAGCAAAAAGCGACAGCAAGACGAAGATTTTTAATTAAATTAAGAGTGAAAAGTACTAGACGCCGCAGAAGCGAATGTAAACAATCAGCACTGGAAATTAAATATTTAAATATTTGCTCACGGAAAATTGTGCGGCATTTTAAATTAGGACTCCACCGACCGGATAGACCCGTATGCATATTAAAGTGACGTATCCGTATCCTTTGTGTGTCCCTCGGTGAACCAGTGCCGTTCCGAGTGTGTGTTCCAAGCCAAGCGAGCCATAAATAAAGCCAAGCAAACAAACAAACATACGAACAATCGGGTCAAAGTGCTTAGTCAGGCTAAAAGACCCAAAACCGACAGTATTGTGACCAGACCTATTTTCGTGCGAGGTAAGTCCCGTCACCTGTTGAGAGTCGAGTCCAGTCCGAGTGGGATGGAGTGGAGGAGGTCCTTAATACAATTATTCATATGCACATCCAAGTGTATCCCCGTTGACGAGCGGCATTCAGGAAATAAAGCAATTGCACAATTTAATTGCAGGCATTGTTTTTGTTGCTCAATGGCACTGGCTGCATATTAAATGTGCGAGTTGCAATCATTCAGCTGCATAATTAATATAAAATAAAGCTATGCGATTTTCGCAATCACTCCGAATTGTTTTTTTTTTTTCTTGTCGCTGCTTTATTGTTTGTATTTTTTAACAATTAATTAAAAATATGTATGATGTGTTTTCGCACTTCAATTGCTGTCCACGTTCCATATATTTCTTTTTCGCATCGAGTTGATCATTTTTTTCCATAAATTGTCATCTGGCCGTAGGCTCTGGGCCATGGCAAATTGCACAATGCAAAAAGGTTTGAAACACTGTGTAAAATTGAAGTTTATATAGAAAACAATTATGCGCCAGTTGCAAAAACATCGAGCGGATCTGATTGAATTGGCATAATTCCAAAGGAAAAAGCAAAGCTTTCAATGTGACAATCACAGTTCGTTTACTCGCATAATATGCCAGTCCGGCTTAACCGATTGATATCTATATGAATTATGGATGGCCACAGGCATTAACTCATTGTTTAACTGGCAACTTTAATGCTTTAAAGAAATACCATTACAAAATGGGAATTTCAGTAATTTGTTACGATGGACAGAACCAGTGCTAGCTGGTAGATATTTAACTTAATTGCTAGGTACAATTCCTTTTGTCTGTACCTGCCACTATTATATGTTTCTGATTTAACCTCGAGAGTACGTTTCTATGGGTCAAAAATCGTGTTTAATATAATATTATGCTGCAGGGGAAAGCTCCCCGACTGTTGTGAGGTGAAAATTTTAAACACATATATAAATATATGTGCTTGACACGCACAACCTCTCTCCAATGTATCGGCAACTTTAATTTCCGCTTAAATACTGCGGCCAGCAGTCGGGGGTTAAAAATGAAAGACATATCAATAAATAAGTTCGAACCGCCCGCGGACGCTATACGGAGGAGCAAACACCCAGCATATAGTACAATCAACACACAAAGGCATAAATAAGTCAACGCACATAATGGTTAAATAATTAAAGGCGCACGAAAGCCACAGCCATCTCGTGGCATAATAGTTAAAGACATTCATATTTATATTTATCGGGCTGGACTCGTCGGTTGGCCTGGTTCGACGGCCATTATTCAGGACCCCCGAGGAACCCGAATCCCGGATCCCGGATCCCGTTTCCTGGCCTGGCCTGGCCAGGCGCAATTAATTCTCATGCCCCCAAACGGCGCGGACAAAATGCAATTTAATTTAAGAGCAGGCAGGCAACTCTATTAAGTTCCAATTGTTATTCAAAATTCCAAACTCAAACTCGGAGCGCATAGCTCATGCATTTTGGGGGCGTGTGGGCGTGGCTGCTGTGGTAATTGTTTTAAAGCATTCATACATAAATTTGGCTAATTAAACATGACCACACAAGACACACACACACACACATGGCCTTTACCGTAGCGGCCAAAATGTTATTACGAAAATATTCCATAATAATGGAATAATGTAAATAGTTGCGTCCACCCATGGATCCCTGGGACTGGGCGACCACAGACAAGCAGCTAACCAGCCGCTCCATGCATATGGTCGCCTATATTGGCATCGACGGTAATAACAACAGGCATAATTCATAACAATAAAACGAGCCACGAGTCCTGTGCACGCACTGGCTGCAATTGGCTTTATTTCAATTGTCCGTGCATCGATTGGTCCTTGGTTATTACCTGCTACCGCTCCCGATGCTGATTCTGCTCCCCGTCCCAGTCCCTGGCCTATTCCTGTTCCTGCCATTGCCATTGATAAATGTGAAGTCAGGCAGGAGAGCTTTGAACGTTTCAGTTCATTCGCCACACTGGCTGGAATTCATAATTAATTGCCGACATTTAATTACAAATTGTATTTGCCGGATGAGAGATTAATAGACTTGCCAGCTCCGGGCCTAGTTGGTTAGTCACTAAGGCAGCCGCTCAAGGACACACAAATGTGGGAAAGTAGCAGCAGCCTTACAGATAATCTCGATAATCACTGTGAGATCACATATCCGAGTAGGTAGCCTTAGAGTATGGTTTTGAAATGAGTTCGTTAAAGCTAGCATTGAATTCAAAGGGACTAACGAGAAATGACAGTTAATGACACATTTTTTAACAATATAAAACCGAACTAATTAGATCCTCTTACTTAAACATTTTCATTTCTCTCTGCTATTCCTGGCTTCCTTTCTTTATACTCCCATAATTCCCCCCACCCAATAAATATGAATTAGCTTTTTTTCGGGCAATTCTCACAGCTCACCTCACCCATTTCACAGTTCATTTTCTTTTCACAATAAAACGCGCACACACAGAGGTAGTATAGTTTTTGCTTTATCCATCCAGGGCTTTCGCCATTTTCAACTATTGACTAATTAAAAAAAAAAAAAATAAGGGAAAGGAGAACGGAATCTAGATGCCATAATAAGCAACTACTTCGGCTTCTCCTTCGTTTTCCCTTTCTGGTTCACGGTTCTATTGCCCTGTGTGTGAGTTTGCTTGATGTTAAAATTCTGGCTAAATGGCAAAAGCAAAATAAGGAATGTCCATGCCTCGTATAAAGAGAGGAGCCGCAGTAGATTTCTCGTATTTTTCCAAATGACCCAATAAATTTGAGCTCATTATGACGCCAAGCCACGCTCTTCTCTTCCCTCCTTTGTTTGTGGCCAGCTGAAACAGCACAAATACAAAAAGAGGAAAAATAAAAAAGAAACAGAAATTGTAGAAGCAGCGAGTAAGTAAAATAAATGTGGCAGCAATCGTAGCGCGAGAAGGAAAATAAAAATGAGCCACCAGCAGCGGCAGGCAGGGCAAGTCCAGGTAATTGCTGTAAGAGGGCCAACAACCAAGAACCAAGAACCAAGGACCAAGAGCCGAGGCAATGAGCGTTGCCTGGCGCATAATGAGCGTGAAAATAGTGAAAATATGAAAACGTCTTCGGGCGAAGGGAGCATGGGCAAAGAATTACCTGGGGGTAAACACAATCTTTGATTTGCTAATGGCTAATTCTGCTGGCGGTGCAGAAAAGTATGCTACGATTTCTCTTATTGTCAATATTTCCCAAAGTGGACGCTAGAAATCTAGGCGAAGGGAATGCAAGTATAAGAAGTCGAATTTTAATTAAGATTTTAACACGGGACTCAAGGTCCCAGGGACAAGAAAGTGGTTTTATATTTTTCTGCTTAGATATTAGATGTTTTCGGAAGTTTCTGATATCATTAGGAATTTTATTTATTTTATTTAACTATTATAGATTATTTGAACAAATTTTGAGAGCTATTTTTAGAAAAATAATAATAAAGTATTATATACGGGGGTGCCCCAGAAATCACTAGGGTTTTGATATCACTTAAAAAGGTGTCTAAAA
>JAEIIF010009157.1:0-11366 GCA_018874455.1 Drosophila trapezifrons
AAACTGCAAGGGTATACAAACTTCGGTTTACCGAAGTTAGCTTCCTTTCTTGTTCCTCTTAATTCTTTACAATATTCCTTATAATAATTTAAAATAAATAAGTTATTGCTTGGCTTTACCAAGAACTTGAAAATTCTTGCATAATATTTCACCTTTTCCGCAATTTCAAGCTCTTTCAAAAGAAAACTTATAACCCTTGAAAATATTAAGGCACGCAGCCATCGAAGAGGCGGAAAAGCTACGCTTTTTGTTTGAAGAATTCTCCCCCCCCTTTTCTTCGGCAGAGAGAGAACAGAAGCAACGGTGGCTGGCAGCTTTCATTTGTTTGCTCAGTTTATGAAACTGTGAAGGTTCCTTCGGGTCCACGACCACCCCCTCTCTCTCTGCGACTGCCAACTTTATCTTCGTTCGCCCGAAGAGGCATTGACTGACTGACAGGCGGCGGCGTCGGCGATGCTGAGAGGCAGCCAGCCAGGCCAGGACCAGGACTAGGACCAAGCCCCCAGGCCACAGAGAGACAGCGAGACAACGAGACATTCGATTAGCATTAAGCGCTGGCAAAGAAGCCCAAAGCGAATCGCATCGGGAATAGAGAGCCAGAGGATTGGGACCAGGACCGACCGGCAACTGGAAATTGGAAGCCATGGCTGGCCAAGGCGAATGTTATGCAATTTCAGTTACTTAGGGCCCATCAGTCAATCAGCCCGACTGTCTGTCATCACTCTTCCTTCGCCCCCTTGGCGGCATGGCGGCATGGCTTTTCCTCAACTCATCTTGGGCCCGCAGACTTTCCTCCTTGCCAGATATTTTCCTCTAGTCAAATAGGGTTGACAGTCGTCAGTCGGCAGTCGCGGGTTCTTGTTTAATTGCCCAAAAAAAAAAGCAGCTCCGTCGTCGCCGTCGAGTGACCCATTTCGAGGCTAGATCTCTGGCCTACGATTACCGGGAAGCCAAGTTCGAGGCCTCCGGGATCAGAGATAAGTCTCTACAAAAAAGAAACCCGAATTTACGAGAATATATATAATATTTCAGAGATATGTAAATATTCCATCGATTATAATTGGGGAAATACAGTTTAACAAGAAAGTTAAGAAGAAAGACCAAAACAGAGCCACCGGAAGGCCAAGAGACTCGCCCCAGGCTCAAGAGAGATCACTGCTGCGAGCCAAATTTAGCAATTTAGCCATAAACGAACGGCCAAATGGCCAACTCAGCGGAGTCTCATTAAAGGAGAAGAAATCACAGGGCAGGGGCTTCCATTAAATATGAGAAATAATTGCAATTATTGAATATTTGCTGTGCTCTCTCAGCGGTCCAACCGAAAAGGGGCCGTCGTCGTCGTCGTCGTCGTCGTCGTCGTCGTCGTCCAAATCCCAAATGCGGCTAAAGGACATCATCATCTTTTCTGAGGCGGCGTTCGCCATCTATGGAGCTGCCCACGCTCAACTATAGAGAATGGCTGAAGCCCCGCCAGAAACCCAAAGCCAAACCGAAACAGAAACCGACATCCGAACCCAACATGGTCTAAGCATTTGCATTTTTCATCCACGCCACTGGCCCCTCGGCTCTCTCCTCTCCATCGGTTCTCGGTTTGTTTGTCAGACTCATTTGAATGCAGTCGCTATTTATGTTTTATGCTAAAGGGGCAGGCAGACGACCAAGACCAACTCCCAGTCCCAGTCCCAGACCCAGACCCCAAGTCCAAGTCCAAGACCCAGACCAAGACCACGAGAGATAACCGACGACGTAGTTCGATTTGGACTTGCTGGAGCGTCTGCAGTCAGTGGCCAGTCTAGGAGTATTAAGCACTCGAAGAAATATGGAAAATCAGTTTGATTTCTAATAATTTTTAAAGACTTTAGGGGCTTCAATTAAAAGCTTATTTGCTTCCTTTATATCTGAGTATTTGTAATAAATTAATGCTAAAGTTTAAGGGCTCACAACTTGATCTAAACCTTTATTTAATATATTTTTCTGCCAGTGCCACTCGCTGTTCTAGTCGCCTGTTAAGGCAACGAGGCCAAAACGACTCTGACTTTGACTATGTGATGTTGGCCAAAGCCAAAGCCAAAGCCCCAGTCAAAGTCAAGTCAAGTCAGCGTTTACTTTGCTTAACCCACAACAGCCAAGCCTCAGTGGCCATTGGCGGGTTAACACCATGTGCTAACTGGAGTGATAGCTATGTAAATATGTGAACTGCATTCCCTCTTCGACGAGCAGCAAAAGTGTCGAAAGGCCTCCAGGAGAAGAAGTCCCGCGCTTATTGAGTGATCCAAATGGTTCCATAAATCAAGCAAAGGGTATAGATTATGGTAAATAGTTAACCGAAGAGTGGAGACTGAAGACTGAAGATGGAAGAGAGAGAAGCGTAGAGGAGGAAACATGATAAAGAAGGTGGCATCCAAATGAAGCAGCGAACAAGAACTCACAGCCTTGAGCTGTGAATAAATCTCCTGAACAGAAATTTGAATAATTCGCTACACAGGTTTTCAATCAATTCCAGATCAGGCCAAGTCAACCCTTTAGCTTTAGTTCCGCTGGGGCTTTTATAAGAAATTCAATTACATTTTCAATTCCTTCGTTTCTTACCTTGATATATATTGGATCATGTTCCCTATTTTGAGAAATCAGAGCTCAGTGACTGCGAAAAACATAGGTTAATCAATATGAAATGGAATACTAGTCACAATATTCCATTCCTTGTTCCATTTACCATTTTTTATTGAAATAGAAACGTTTTAATGCCAGCATTCCCCTGAGACATCGTGTTTCATTTCCACAGCTTGATATAATTTAAAATAATTAAATAAATAATAGTTTGTTCGGTTTCCCAAGTATTCCTTATAGTTTTTAGCCTTGTTTTGGTTTTGCTAATTGTAATTCCAACTCTAGGGACCAGAGAAACTATATATGGTACGACTTTTTCGTTTATTTTCTATTCTTTTCTTTGTTCTTTCACCGGAATTCCATTCATTCCCCGATGTGCCTGCCGTCACACACTCACATTCGCCTCCATTCCATTCCGTTCCGGTTTTGGCATTCCGTTCTGATTCCGTTGCCATTGATTGCCGTTAGCCAAAAGCAATTTGAAAGCAACTTCGGAACGACGACAAAGAAATTTGTCTCAAATTTCTAACATGATTTCATGGCGACAAATGCAGTAATCCGCAGAGTGTGCTCGCCCTCCTCCTCCTCCTCCTTCTCCTCCTCCAACGCCGCCGCCGTTCCAATCTGTTCCATTTCCACGCTGTGCTGACCAACGCGTCCATCATGATCATGATCTCCATTTGTTGTAAAGTGCAACATCATTATTAGCAGCGTCAGCAGGAGAAGCATAAACAAAAATAGAAGGAGAAATAAAAATAGAAAGAGAAATATAAATAGAAAGAAGAAATTGCCGAAGATTTGAGATCTTAGGGCTTATCGCTAAGAGCGAGTCTTAGGAGAAGCAGAAGAATCGGCAGCTATCTCTCATCCATTCACTCTTTCACTTGAATATCAAAAATAAAGGCCAGAAAAATGGTAAATCTTATAAAGCTCCTAATACATCTTAAAAATGAAAATCAACCGAGCTGAACTTGGTCTATAAGTTACAAAGAAAGATGAAATCTTTTGCAGAATTCGGGGAAAGACTTTTGTAGAGTCTTGGAAACGTATATAAAGAAAAAGAAATTGCGATGGATTCATTAAAAAAAGGTCATCAGGGACTCTAATTTTTAAAGAAGAACAGTAACTTATATCTTAATATAATAATATAAAATAATTATAATAAAAATGTATTTAACCGACTGAAGAAACCAGAAATTGTGAAGGAAATCGAACTATATATCTACCTTTCCTTTGAAGTTTCCAATACCCAATATATGTTCAATTAAAGCTGACTTTTATTTAAACATAAGAGGATATTTTCCACAAAGGAGCGGAGGCAAGCCACGAGTTGTTTAAAAGAAAAGCTGAAAAGTTGGGGGCTCCTGGAGAGCAGGAGGAGGAGGAGAAGGAGCAAGAGCAAGTACAGGCGACATGTGGCTGCCTCATTAAAGCAACTTCAAGTTGGGTTAATCAGGCAAATGCCGCGGTTTTCATTCCAAACTCTCAAGACTGAAGACTTGAGTCGGCAGTCAATCAGGAAGATTGGAGACAACAGCGGCAGCCACAGGAGAAGTTAGCCAAATGCCACTGTCTCTTCTCTCTCTCTGCTTGTACCTCTCCCTCTCTTTCTCTTTCTCCTTCTACCGCTCTTTCCTTTCGGGAGCAAGACAAGACAAACCGGTCAAAATTAACCTACTTAAGAGTGGAGGCCAACTTCGGATGACTTGGCCTGCCTGCCTGCCTGGCCACCAGCAGCAGCTGCCGTGGCTGCCGTCTTTGGGCCGAAGCCTTTCCTTCTTCTCGAAAAACAAAAACAAAAAACTACACAAAAATTGTTAAAACAAAAAAAACAACAACAAGAAACAGAAAAGCAAATCTGCGGTACGTGCCATGTAAAATCAGATGAAGAGTGGCAGGAAGCGCAGCGGGGTTTTTGGGGGAAAACTAAACGAAAGACTGAGGAAACGAACTGAAAACTTGGAAACTAAAAAGCTGAAAAGGAGCCAAGTCAAATGTCGCACGCGATGAAAAATCGCCCAACCGACACGCCCACTTTCAATCGCTTTATCCGCCGAACAAATCTGTTAACAATTTATGCTTGGATGTGTGTTTGTTCCCAGAGAGTTTTCACATCATAGAAGAGAGTGTGAGATTCCCTGGGTCGCTTGAGAAATGAAAAAAACATATTTTTGGAGGGAAATGTTTAAGAAATTCAGATGGTTCATTAAAATATATATTTCTAATATAAATATATTAATTAATAAACCCAAAAAGGTTTATATTTGCACTTATGTTAATAGAAATACTGGTTACAAATTTGTGGCTTTCTAAATACCAAAAACCAAAGCTCCGTGAGTTCTTCAAGGCCAAAATTCATGGCTATTTTTTCAGCCAACTTCCTGCTTTATTCGTTCCTATATTTTGATAGGTTTTCTTGGCATTTTCCATTTAAAATATGAGTTTTTTCTACAAGCAAATGCCAATACTCGTATATATCTGCAGAGTTCTTTTCTCTGCCAAAACCAATTGCTGGCCATTTTCTTCGGCGCCCCATTTGCCACGAGAGAAGAGGTTAGTTAACCGCAGAAAAACACGGGGAAAATTGAAAATCTGGCGATGAAAATGCAAACCGCAATCAAAGTCAGCGGAGAACTTCATCAACATCAGCGGCAGAGAGCCAGAGTTCGTGGGGAGGCTCCAGCGGCGAATCCATTGGTTATCCCCGCGGCGCGGCAACATCCGAGAGGCGACTGAGTGCCCAGTGAGCCAGGTTAATTGATTATCGCTGCACTTTTCCACCTCCCCGCTTTTCCTCTGCTCTCCTTGGACTGTGGACTGTGTGGAGTGACCACCGACCGCAATGACAAGCGTCACGAGATCAAAGCATAAAACCAAAATTAGAAGAAACCAATGGCCATTGGCAGGCCAGCCAGGAATCCGGCGAGGACCACGAACTCGTGAGTCAGCAGAGAGAGAAAATATAGAAGAAAGTCAAGAGTTATTCCCAATTCAAAGTCTTTTCTTTTTAAATATTATTTTAAATGCTTTCCCGTCTGAAATAATTTATACGTTTAAAGGCTGTTTCTCCCAGTGCAGCGTAAGTGCAAAGCTCTATTTATGACCCCCAAAGAAAGCCCCTGCAGCAGGCCATGTTGCACTGCGCGCTTGCCTAACAAGATTTGTGTGCCATTTCGCTGCCGCTTTTGGTAGCACCTTTTGGCCAAGGTCTGGGCCAGCCAGCCTGTTGGCCAGCTTCGTGTCTGATCTGCTCTGTGACAGCGGCAGCTAGCATCCAGCAGCAGCACCAGCCACTGCTGCTCCTGGCGAAGAGAAGAACAGGAAAGCGGCTTGGAAAATCAAGTGATTACTGTCTGGCATCACGAGTAATGAAACGTGACTCAAATCGCAGTTAAACACCCAAAAGAAGGAAAACCGGGGCCTGCCTTCCCCGTCTCTCTCTCTATATATATATATAGCAGCATATATATATACCCTCGATCCTGGATCGCATCACACACGCAAACGCCAAACACCAAATGCCGAACGAACGAGGTAAAACACGAGGCAACAACAATTAGAACAAGCCAAAACAACGATGCGAACAAGAACGAAGAGGGAGCCATGGCAGAGATCTCCTCCAGAGATCCCCTAGGAGGAGCTCTTATTGTTGTGTGTGTGTGTAGCTGGCAGCAATGGGGAGGAGGCTGGTGGCCACCACTCTGTGCTCTGTGGAAACTGCATCATCAATGTCCCGGCCATGTCAGCCATTTGGGTAATGTCGTCGCTGCTCGAATTTAATGGCCAAAAAAATCAACACACACAGGAGAGGCGAAAATAGAAGGCCAAGAAAAAAAAAGAGAGACATCGTTCGGACGTTGTCCGGTGAGGCAATCCTAGGGGAATTCCCTGGGAGCAGGGAGCAGGTCAGGCTGGCCAGAGGAGGTCCTTTGCATCTAAATAAATAAATATATTCCAGATGGCAGCTTCTGGACAGAGATATTGTTCTCTATTTATAGTTTAGACTTGGACATTAAAAGGAAACATCATTAAGGCCTTGTTTTGATTTAAAAACATTATTTCCGAGGAATATTTAAGCTTTTAAAGCTGGTTTATGCGCCATAGTGCATTCATCCCAAATGAAATACGAAATACAAAACGAAGAAAACATATATATATCGGGTTAAGACAGAATTTAATTAAATACAGCTCTGCCTTGAAGAGAATTAATCAATCTTAATTAATTAATATTCAAGCCTTTAATATTTAAGCCTTTAAAGCTTGCTTATGCGCCATAGTGCATTCATCCCAAATTAAATACGAAATAAAATACAAACAAGACAGAATTTAATCGAATTAAATAAAGCTCTGCCTTGAAGAGAATCAATCAATTTTAATTAATTAATATTAACACAATTTCCAACTTAAATATAATGAGTAAATTGACAAGGAAGCTCTCCTTAAACTCTAAAGACTTGAGTTGAATCCAAATGGCATTCATCTCCTTAATACATCTTCTAAACCAGAGAAGCTCCTTCTCCCAGATGGATCGCCAATGAGAATTATCTCCTTGTTACGTTCATGTTTCCAACTCTGCAAACCTGATGCTGCCGCTGATCCCTGGCAATTATCCGTTGGACTTGGTGTGTAATTGAATTGATTAGAATGGATAAAAGCTGGCCAGACCACAGCTGGGGCATTGCCATTGCCTTTGCCATATCCATATCCGTTGTGTGTGTGTGTGTGTGTGTGTGCTTGGCTGTGTGTGACCATTAAATCTTCTCGAGATTTGCATATGAAACAAAAGGCGGACATGCAAATCTCCGGTCTCCCAGAGCCTGGCCCAGGCTGCTGCTCGTGCTGCTCTGTTTGCGCCCCGACTCCCAAAAGATGACAGTGCTGAAACAGCAGAAACACCAGGAAAGGCAGCAATCTGCATCTCGCCGAGAAGAAGAGATACGACGTGGTGTATCTCCCTGGGAATGCGACACGACTCTTGGTGTTTGAAATATTTCACTTTTGGCTAGCGCCCGCCCTGCCCACCACCACCACCACCAACAACACAAACAGAGAAAATAATAAAGCAAAAAAATAAGAATAAATACAGACAATGGCCAGTGAGTGGCCTGTGGCTTCGAGACCGGCCTTCTGCCTTCTTGGACACTTGGATACTTGGACACTTGGCTTTGGACCTGGCCTTTTCCTCTCCTTGGGATAATACATGACATTAGACACAACACCAACGACGACGACGACGCTGGCCAGGGCCTCGGCCTCAACTCGGAGGCCTCAAAATGGAAAATTGCCATGCATAACATATTTTTCTTTTCTCTCTCTTGATCCTCCTTGTGTTTTTATCTTTTTTGTTTATTATAAAGACTTGCAAAGTGGAGGCATTTTCCTGGACCCACAATTTATGCAGAGCGAACGCAATTCAGTTTCGGTTTTTAGTTTTCCCCGCCGCCACCTCAGCCTGCTCCCGATCCGATGATCCTCCTTTGCTTCCGATGATGGAACAATCGGAGAAGAAAGGCCGACTCCCTGGGATTATGGATGAGCTTGGGACGTACCGTTACAACTGTTTGGATATTGTTTGCCGGGGGAAAATTGAGAAGGCGACGGCGGCGGCGGCGTCAGAGGAGGAAACCACAAAAATTTAGTGTGATCCACGGGCCTTGATCCGCAGTGGTTTGCTGGCTTGATTAGATCACAAGATTGATGGGGCAGAGCCAGCCAGTGGTTGTTGGGATATCGCAAGATTACCCAGAACCCGAAAATTATTTAATCTGAAGAGAATGGAATCGTTTTTTGTACAGCAATTGAAATGTAACCAGTGAGAGAGCTGCATTTACTTCAAATCATGGCGGATGGCACAGGAAAATGTGAAATATGAAATTTCCGTTTAGTTAAAGCTGTTTAGAGACAATATTTTGTAAAAATAAGCTCGCAATTCAAGGTTTACTTGGTATGAACCCATGCCAACATGGGTAGAAACATGCTGAGCAACTTTATTGCTTAGAAACATCAATAAATTGTACTTAAAATTACTTAAAAAGCTAAATACTGTCAAGTATGAACAGGAAAATATATTTGACTTTCACTCCCACATTTTACCCCTTAGTTTTCCCCTAGTTTCTCCCTAGTTTCTCCCTAGTTTCCCCCTAGTTTTCTCTAGGTTTCCCCTAGTTTTCCCCTAGTTTCTCCCTAGTTTCCCCCTAGTTTCTCCCTACTTCCCCTTTTTTTTCTCTAGTTATTTCTAGTCTTTCCTCCATTTGTAACTTTGCATTTTTATCTCTTCCCTGTCACGGTCGCCAAGTGTCTTCTGTTTTCTTTTTTTTATTTTTGAACCCCTATAAGTACCTTAATTATGTGTGACGTGTGTCATCAGCCAACGGTTTTTGTGGCTTTAAGATATGCGGGTTTTTATATACATATAAGTACATTTATGTATGCTATATGTCCCTCTTTATCCAAGAGTGAAACTACTTTTTATTGACATTTTATGGGCATTTCTTTGGGGTCGTTAATCAAAACTATTTTCTATTTATTTTCTATTTTCCATTGTTGCCCAAAACAAGTCACAAACATGGCCAATTCGCTCATCATTATTTTTTGCTTGTACTTTCAGTCTTTCAACAAGTCGAAGTCGAAGAAGTCAAAGAAGAAACCCCCGGAAGAAATCGAAAGCAAAGCAGCAAGCAAGGTGAGCAAAAAAGATAAAAAGTAGAAAACATTTTTGGCTTTCAACAAATTTCCATTTCTTCGACAAGTTTTGCTTTCGTTGCTGATGATGATCTTTCTATATTTTGTTTAATTAGTTTGAGAGTTATTATTCTTTTTTTTTTGGCAGCTCCGCCTTCTCTTAGTTTTAGGTTCTTTTTTTTCTATTCTTTTTTGATTGATTTATGTTTGCTCTTCGGTTTTTTTTTCATCGTGTTTTGTGTTGGCAAGGCGTGAGGCGCGTTTGAAACATAAAAAAAAGGCAAGTACGAAGTGTTGCCTGGGAAAATGCCAAAAGGGGGGAGGGGAGGGTTGTGCCATTAGCAGCAACACGACTTCTTCTTCTCCTTTTAGTCCGCCTTTTTACTGGCCCCATCGAAGTTCTCGCTTTCACCGAATTCATTTTATTTTTTTATTTATTGAATTCTGTGCATGTCGGGCACGTTTTCACGAATCCAAAAACGAAACGAAACGGAATGAAATGGAACGAGCCATGCATGTTCTGTGCTGTACACAGGAAAAAATAATTCAAGGAGCTTGTAAAGCTTGATTCAGAGAAAATAATGTTTTTATTATCAGTTTCTAGGAGAGTTCTACTGTAATAATTCTTTATTTTCTTATAAAATAAAGGATTTATAAATTACATAAATATTTGAGAGCCCTAAAAATGTGCCCTAATAATAGTTATATTTTTTAATTTTAAGTTCTTTCTTTAAAATAGTTTGCATTCCTAATTTTTAATCAGTTTCTTAGGATTGACTCTATTCAAAGGCTCTTTATCTAAGAGCATGTCCTGTGTCTTGCTTATTTTAACATCAATATCAACTCTGTTTTATTTTATACAAAATGTTTCTGGTATCCACTTTTCCTCGCTGTGTCTCTGGTGTGTGTTAAAGTCAAAGTCAGGGCTTCGGTTAGCCACAAAAAGTAACAACAAAAGTGATAAATAAAATGGGCGGAGAGGTGATTGCCATTGTCCATTTGCTGTTGCTTGTTGCTCGTTGTTGTTGTGGTTGCTGTTGTTTTGGTGTTTGCAGCTTCTGCTTCTTTTTGTACCATTTTTTTTTCTAGCAATTTCTTACCTACGGCTTGGCTATCGATGGGTTTTGTTTTGGTTTTTATTGGCCATATATTCATTGGGCATCTGCTATGACAACCACAAACGAAAGAAAAAAATAGAGACTAAACAGTGGTGCCACTGAAATTTGTTTTGGAATCAAGAAAATATTAAGAGAGACTCGTTATATATAAAGTCTTAACTAGTAAACATTTTGAGAAATTACTAATTAATAAATAAATGATCTAAAACAAAAAAATCATACATTTTTCAGAGTAAGAAGTAGCAAGTAGCGAGTAGCGAGTATCAAGTAACGAGTAGCGAATATCAAGTAGCGAGTAACGAGTAAATAATAACGAGTTGCGAGTAACGAGTGAAGCGTTAAGAATAGCTAGTAGCAGTCACCGTCACATGCTGCCCATGCCACGATCCATCGCCTGCTCCTCCCACTCTGAGTCCCACTGCTGGCACTTCCCATTTCCACAGTCCAACTCCGGGGCCTGAGTGGCATGTGAATGAGGCGGTTGCTGTGGCTCCTCGTCGCCCCTCCAAGAAATTTGGCCTGTGTCTGTGGGCCAGATTGTCTTAGGTCGTGCCAAACACACACAGCGATGTGCGCATAATAAATTCTGTGCTCTTTTTTTGTATTTTTCTCCTCTTCCTCCTCCTGCAAGAGAGAAATGAAAATGAAAAGTTCTCAAGCGACAAAACCTTTTGACAAAGCACGTAGAGGGGGAAAAAAAGAAGACAAGTCAGTGCAGTGTTGCATTGTGCATAATGAGCGTTTTGGGTTAGGTCGCTCCAAATTCGAACAAAAAGCAAAGACAAGAAGCCGCTCGCTTCGCAATTAGAGCTTGGAAAAGCTTGGAAAAACTAAAGACAAATAGTTGAGGTGAAAACTGGAGCAGCAAAAGTAACACGTTTAGGAAATGGGTGACAGAATCAGATCGATCGACACTTGATTGTGGCTATAACCAAAAAAAGAAAGTTAAGATCTGTAAAT
>JAEIIF010009183.1:0-23759 GCA_018874455.1 Drosophila trapezifrons
ATAGTATAAAATAAAATAAATAAATAAAAAAAAATTATATATTTTGAGGAAATATTTAAAACCAAATATTCGATATATCGATACTATCGTGAGTGGTCGGCCCAGCTCTAACCATCGCGCACATGTTTGTTTTGTTGACAAAATCCTCGACATGTCGCGAAAAACATGGAATTCCCTGGACAAACCGCCGCTCTCCGAGGCTGTGCTGCAGGTTGTTCAGAGCTTCGGCTTCAAGCAGATGACCCCCGTCCAAACGGCGGCCATACCGCTGCTCCTAGCCCGAAAAGATGTCTCCGCGGAGGCAGTCACGGGCAGCGGGAAAACGCTGGCTTTCCTCGTGCCTCTGCTGGAAATCCTGCAGCGACGCCATAAGGAGACCGCCTGGAGCTCCAAGGAGATCGGTGCACTCATCATCTCACCCACCCGGGAACTGGCTCGCCAGATATCCGAGGTGCTGGCTAAGTTCCTGGAGCACGAGGATCTGGAGCACCTGAATCAACAGTTGATTGTGGGTGGCAACAGCATCGAGGAGGATATAGCCACGCTGAGGAAGGAGACGCCCTGCATACTGGTCTGCACCCCAGGCCGACTCGAAGATCTGTTTCAGCGCAAGGGAGACGATCTGAATCTGGCTGCGCGTGTAAAGAGTCTAGAGTTTTTGGTCCTCGACGAGGCGGATCGCCTGCTGGACTTGGGCTTTAAAACAAGTGTAAATAACATCCTCGGTTACCTGCCCAGGCAGAGGAGAACTGGGCTGTTCTCCGCCACACAAACCACTGAGGTCACAGACTTAATCAGAGCAGGACTACGAAATCCTGTACTGGTTTCAGTCAAAGAGAAAGCCTCTGTAAACACGCCCGCTCGACTGCAGAACTTCTACCGGATCGTCGAGCCAGAGCGCAAGTTCCTGGCCTTGTTGGAGTTCCTCAGCTCGCCCGCAACTCGAACCGGCAAGGTGATGGTCTTCTTTCCCACCTGCGCCTGCGTGGAGTACTGGACCGAGGCTCTCCCGCCATTTTTGCCCAAACGCACGGTGCTGGGAATCCACGGAAAGATGAAGAACAAGCGGGCCAATGTGGTGGAGAAGTTCCGCAGCGAACCGCAGGCAGTGCTCCTCTGTACGGATGTCCTGGCACGAGGCTTGGATGTGCCCGAAATCGAGTGGGTGGTGCAATGGGATCCGCCCTCCACTGCCTCCAGCTTCGTGCATCGCGTGGGACGCACCGCTCGGCAAGGGAATGAGGGCAATGCCTTGGTGTTTTTGCTGCCCAGCGAAGATTCCTACGTGCACTTCCTAAAAATAAACCAGAAGGTGGAGCTAAATGAGCTGACCCAGGAGGAAGACGAGGAGGATATTGAGAAACAGGAACTGCCATCTGTGCTCCAGAAACTGCATCGCCTGCAGGTGGCGGACAAGGGCATCTACGACAAGGGAATGCGCGCCTTCGTTTCCCATGTGAGAGCCTATACCAAACATGAATGCAGCGCCATTCTCCGGCTAAAGGATCTTGATCTGGGCAAGATGGCCACTGCCTATGGACTCCTACAACTGCCCCGCATGCCAGAGTTCAAGAACTACAAGGGAGAAGGCTACATCGCGCCCACTTTCGAGGTGGATGTGAACAAGCTGACCTACAAAAATGTCCAAAAGGAGCAAGTACGCCAGATTAAGCAGCAGAAATACGAGGAAACCGGCAGCTGGCCGGGCCTTAAGAAGCACCAGAAGCGCACAGAGTCCTGGGATCAGACCAAGAAGGCCAAGCTGGACGCCAAGTCCAAGAAGGAGCTGCGCAAGGCCAAGAAAAAGCGTAAGAAGGAGGCCGAAGCAGAGGCAGAAGGGTCGGGGCCTGGCAAGCGAAGGAAGCAGCAATTCAGCCAGGAGGACCTCGATGAGTTGGCCAGCGACATTCGACTGTTCAAGAGGCTAAAGAAGAACAAGATCAGCGAGGAGGACTATGACAAGGCCATGGGTATCAAGGACGATGATTGACCTAAAGCAGGGGGACTTGTTAAAGTTCAATACAAATTTTGTTGGGAAATTATTTGTGTTTTATTTGTGGATCTGTTGGGGCATAGATAACTATGGTAGATTGATTGATTGAGTTGATATATAACGAATCGCTACATTAAAAATCAACACATAAATGTATCATATATAAATACAAAAGTAAATCAAACTTTATTAGACTGAAAACGGGGAAAAACAACATGTATGTGCAGTTTTCTACAACTAAATGAGATGATGGAATAATAAACGCCATGAGGACGGCTGCAACCTTAACTTAAGCGGTGTTGCCATCGACCACGATCTGGAGGATGATGCGTCGCTTGGGATCGTACGAGAAGCCGTTGGTGCGGAACAGATCGGAGTCGTAGAACGGCTTCAGGTTGCTAATATCCAGCTGCTTGGCCCGCTCGATCAGGTCGCGCTCCATAATCTCTACATGCGTGGCCCCGGGTCCGTCCTTGCAGCGGATGTAGGCGAGCTGGTCTAGCGTCAGCTGGCGCAGGATGAAGAAGAGCAGCTCGGAGTGATCTTTCTGGAAGGCGAGGTACTTCTGGAATGTGTTGCGCATCTTCTTCATCACGCTGAACTTCTGCGCCTCGATGAAGCTCTCTAGCATCATGCGGATGGCCATGCTGACATCCGCCTCCAGGACGTTCTCGCGCAGATGTATGCGAGCGTGAGCCTCGGACATTCGGATGACGCTCTCGATATGACGCACCGTAATGGGCAGCGATCCAGTGGCAAAGGACTCCTGGCGCAGCTGAGCGTACATCTTGGCGATCTTGTCCTCGTCGATGTTCTATATTGGGAAGAGGAATAAGCAATTAATATAAATCTTAGGACCTTAGGACTTTGACCGGTCTCACCGTTAGTTTGGGCCGGATGTTCTCCTTGGCGTAGACTATGTACTGGCGCAGCAGATCCTGCGGGATCTCATCCACAGTCTTCAGCTGCGGCTCCTCCAGATCCGGCTGCTCCTCCTCACTCGGATGATGCTTCATGTGCGAGTGCACCACGAACTTGGCCAACTGCTGGTCCTGCATAGGATCGAACTCGTCCTTGACCACGCACAGGATGTCAAAACGGGACAAAATGGGCTCCGAGAGATTCACGTTCTCCGAGAACGTCATCGAGGGATCGTAGCGCCCGCCAATGGGATTGGCGGCAGCAATGACGGTGCAGCGCGCCTGAAGGGAGGTAACGATGCCAGCCTTTGAAATCGAGATGGACTGCTGCTCCATAGCCTCGTGGATGGAGGTGCGGTCCTGGTCGTTCATCTTGTCGAACTCATCGATCAAGCAGACTCCCTGATCAGCGAGGACGAGGGCGCCCGCCTCCAAGGTCCACTCCCGAGAAACGGGATTCCGGCGAACGTAGGCGGTAAGACCCACGGCACTGGCTCCTTGGCCCGTGGTAAAGACGGCCCGTGGAGCCACCTTTTCGATGTACTTGAGAAACTGCGACTTTGCCGTTCCCGGATCTCCGCAAATCAGGAGATTGATATCGCCTCTGACCTTGTGCTTATCGCCGGGATTCTTCGACTCACCACCGAAGAGAGCCAGGGCCAGAGCCCTTTTAATGTAGTCGTGTCCGTAAATGGATGGCGCCATGGAGGCCACCACGCGCTCAGCAATACGGGGATCCCTGCTCAGCTTCTGGATCGTGGCGATGTCCTCGTCCGTCAGCGACTGCACCACCTGCTTGGAGTCCTTGACGACCACATGATTGGCAATAATCACGGTGGCGAACACCGGGAATCCCTGATCCGTGTTCAAGGAGCCGTCGTAGTTGTTCGTATAGATGCCGGTGACCTCCAGTTCGTCGCCGGGCTTGCACTGATCGCACAGGTCGGCCAGCAGGATGACGTCCTTGCTGCGCGGAATACGGCCGGCGGGAATCCGGCCTGGGGACTCCTGCAGCGTGATCTTCTGGTAGTTGCGGTACAGCGTCTGCTCCATGTTGATGGAGAAGGGTCCGGTGCTCTGGCACTCGGGACACGAGCCCGGCTTGATCTCCGTGTTCTGAGACTGGACAAAGGGACCCAGCACATAGCCGCACTTGACGCAGTCGTACTTGATCACCGACAGTTGCGGGAGGACACCCGTGGTGGCAGTCACCACGCCCAGGGTGCGCACCAACTGATTCAGATGCAGCTTCCGGAACGTGCGCAGCTCCTCGATCAGCGGCAGCTCCGATATCCGCACATGAATCTCGGTGGTCACACGCTCGTAGGTGGGAAAGATGGACAGCACCATGTCCTTGGCCACCTTGTCGAAGATCTCGAGCATCTGGAAGGGAGCCTCCGGCAGGAAGTAGGCCAGCACGTGCTCCTTGTTGGCCAGATCCGTGTAGGAGACGACGAACGACGACTTGTTCTGCTCGCACATCCGACGGATGCGATCGCGATAGGTGTACGCGCCCCGCTCATCCACGAAGGTCCGCAGGAAGGACTGGAAGCGATTGGCAATCTCCGTGCGCGGCCCCAGCATGCTCACCCACTCCTTGGTGGAGTGGCCCTTGGTGTCCTCAAGGTTTTCGATGGACTCCACCATCTCGGTGTCCTCCACCTCGCCCACGGCCGCCTTCTCGCCGGCACGTCGCTTGGCCCGCGGTCCCACATCGTCCTCGTCATCCGACTGCCCGAAGCCAAGGTCACGATCATCGCGATGGATACCGGCAGCCCGGTCGCGGCGCCGCATCTCCGACTCGGCGGCAAAGCGATCGCCCTGCGACATCTCCGAGAAGTCATCCTCGTCGTCCAGCATCGCCGGATCATAGTGATCCAGCTCCGGCATGGGCCGGTAGTCGTTCTCCATGTTGTCCCCGAACAGCTCCTCGCCATCCTCCTCCTCCACCTCGTCGCGCACCGTCTGGTCCCCCAGGATCTCATCCTCGTTCTCGAACGGCTCGAAGTCGCCCACTGGCGACGTCATCGCCGCTCGCATCTCGCGGCGCTCAACGGCGGCGTCGCTGGGTGTGTTTGGCGGCGGTGAACTGGGATTGTCCATGTCGTGTGCGTCTGTTGTGCTCGGAGTTCTCCAGGAATCTGTATTTTTCTTTTTTGCCCCGATCTCTTGTTGTTGCGACGCGTGCGAAATGCGCGGGAAAAAGTCTTTTAAGTGTGACCTGTTGCCGTGGAGGAGAAAATCTTCAAATATATGCTGGATTTTGGTTTCGGTGCAGTCACACTGGCTCGAAGAATTTTCCTTACGTCGCAAATCGTTACGTTTTTGTTCACTTACGTCATACATCGTTACGTTTTGTTCGTTTACGTCATGAATGGATACGTTTTTGTTCCCTTAAGTGGTTTGATTACGCTTTGTTCGCTTAGAGTGACCAGCTGCAGTGGGGGAGAAAATCCTCTCCCTTTTCTGGCGAACTTCAGCATTATGAACGGAAAACCTGGCGAGCACACTAAACAGTCAGCACCAGCAGCCCTTCCCGCCTCTTTTGGCTTCACTCAGCGCCCAGCCCTCGATCTGTACTACTGCGAAATTATACTTTGCGAAATTATAATTGGTGGTGAAATTTGCACGATATAGTTATTAACAATCAAAATGGGCTTCGCGACGCTGTCCTCGGGAGTCATTCTTGTAAGTATGACTGCCGGAAATGTAATATTTGATGTGAAAATATACCTGGTGCACAGCGAATCATGAATGGCGAGGATGTGGCCAAGCCGGTGTTCCAGATCCTGGCCATCAAGAAGATCAACAGCAACTCGGACTCGGAGCGCTACCGCATCCTGATCTCCGACGGCAAGTACTTCAACAGCTACGCGATGCTGGCCAGCCAGCTGAACGAGATGCAGCACAAGGGCCAGCTGGACGAGTTCACCATTGTCCGGCTGGACAAGTATGTGACCTCCATGGTGGGCAAGGACGGCGCTGGCAAGTAAGTAACTCGCTCGCTCGCTGAGAGAGATCTCAAGCGGTGAACTCAAATACAACTCCACTTTCAGGCGCGTGCTGATTATCTCGGAGCTGACGGTCCTGAATGCTGGCGCCGAAGTGAAGCTCAAGATCGGTGAGCCGGTCACCTACGAGAATGCCAGCAAGCAGGATTTGGCGCCAAAAGCAGCACCTGCTTTGATTACCCCAAAGGAGCCCGCCTTCAAGAACAACAACAATAACAACAACATTTCCATGAACGCATCGATCAACAGCGGAATGACTCATCCCATTTCCAGCCTGAGTCCCTACCAAAACAAGTGGGTGATCAAGGCGCGCGTTACTTCCAAGACCGCTATTCGCACCTGGAGCAACCCCCGCGGCGAGGGCAAGCTCTTCAGCATGGATCTTATGGACGAATCGGGCGAGATCCGGGCCACGGCCTTCAAGGAGCAGTGCGACAAGTTCTATGACCTGATCCAAGTGGAGAGCGTCTACTTCTTCTCCAAGTGCCAGCTGAAGCCGGCAAACAAACAATTCTCGCAGCTGAACAACCCATACGAGATGACCTTCACGGGCGAGACTGTCGTCCAGCTGTGCGAGGATGCCGACGACGGCGCCATCCCGGACATCAAGTACAATCTGGTGCCCATTTCCGAGGTGTCGGGCATGGAGAACAAGGCGGCCGTGGACACGATTGGCATCTGCAAGGAGGTGGGCGAGCTGCAGTCCTTTGTGTCGCGCACCACCAACAAGGAGTTCAAGAAGCGAGAGCTTACCCTGGTAGACATGAGCAGCTCGGCCATTAATCTGACCCTCTGGGGCGATGATGCTGTCAACTTTGACGGCCATGTGCAGCCCGTGATCCTGGTCAAGGGAACGCGCATCAATGAGTTCAACGGCGGCAAGAGCTTGAGCCTTGGCGGTGGCTCCATCATGAAGATAAACCCGGATATTCCCGAGGCCCACAAGCTGCGCGGTTGGTTCGATAATGGCGGCGGTGAGAACATCGCCAACATGGTCTCGGCGCGCACAGGCGGCGGCTCCTTCTCAACCGACTGGGTTACTCTGATGGATGCGACTACCCGCCGTCTCGGCTCTGGCGACAAGCCCGACTACTTCCAGTGCAAGGCGGTGGTGCACATCGTCAAGCAGGAGAACTCATTCTACCGCGCCTGCCCCCAGACCGACTGCAACAAAAAGGTTGTGGATGAGGGCAACGAGAACTATCGCTGCGAGCGCTGCAACGCGCTCTATCCGAACTTCAAGTACCGCCTCCTCCTCAACGTGAGTATAAGGTGTAGGAAACATAGGATAACTTTTACTAAACTAATTTTAATCTTGATCTTCAGATGAGCATTGGCGACTGGGCTGCCAATCGTTGGGTCACTTGTTTCAGCGAGATCGGTGAGCAGCTGCTGGGACACACTTCGCAGGAGGTGGGCGAGGCTGTGGAGAATGACGCAGCCAAGGCCGAACAGATCTTCTCTGGCCTCAACTTCACATCGCATATCTTTAAGTTGCGCTGCAAGAACGAGGTGTACGGCGACACGACCCGCAACAAGCTCACCGTGCAGTCCGTGGCCCCCATCAACCACAAGGAGTACAACAAGTATCTGCTCAAGGAGCTGCAGGAGCTGACTGGCATTGGCTCCTCCACCAATTAATTTCCGTGTGCAGCGCACATTCATCCAAATACCATAGATTATAAAAAATAATAAGTTACTCAATAAATTGTATAGGACTAAAACATTTTGTTGCTTTTCTTTTCATGTACGAAGCGAACAGAAATATAAGAGGATGACTTTTTCTTCGCTTAAACTTAATATAACAGTTGTAAGCATGAGTGGTCTCAAAATAACTCAATATAACAGTTTTAAGCAAGAGAGGTCCCAAAAAACTGTTATAAAACAGTTGGGCCCATGAGTGCACGTCTACCAGCTGCCTTTTCTGAACGCCTGGTGTTTCACTTTAGCCGATATAAGAAATTCGAGGGAAAAATCCACTGTAAAGGGATTTCATATACTAGGGGAACATATATATTAGATAGAGGATGACTTTTTCTGCGCTCAAACCGAATATAACAGTTTTAAGCAAGAGAAGTCTCGTAATAACTCCATATACCAGTTTTAGGTAGAGAGGTAAAACAATTTTATAAAACAGTTGAGCCAAGAGTGCACGTCGACCAGCTGCCTTTTCTGAGCGCCATAGAGGATGACTTTTTCTGCGCTCAAAATTAATATAAAAATTTTAAGCAAGAGAAGTATCAAAATAACTCAAATTAACAGTTTTAAGCAAGTGAGGTCCCAAAAAACTGTTATAAAACAGTTGGGCCAAGAGTGCACGTCTACCAGCTGCCTTTTCTGAGCGCTTGGTGTTTCACTCCAGTCGATATGAGAAATTGGAGGGGAAAAATCTACTTTAGGAGAATTTCAGGTATCAAGCGAACATATGTACATACTAGATGGAGGATGACTTTTTCTGCGCTCAAACTAAATATACCAGTTTTAAGCAAGAGAAAGAAGAGAGGTAAAACAAATTGTATTAAACAGTTGGGTGCCCGTCTGAGCAACTGGTATTTCACTCTAGCCTATATGAGAAATGGAGAGAAAAATGCACTGTTAGAGGATATCATATACCAGACGAACATAAGTACTAAAAAGAGGATGACTTTTTCTGCGCTCAAACTTAATATAACAGTTGTAAGCAAGAGTGGTCTCAAAATAACTCAATATAACAGTTTTAAGCCAAAGATGACGAAAAAACTGTTATAAAAAAGTTGAGACAAAAGTGCACGTCTACCAGCTGCCTTTTCTGAGCAACTGGTGTTTCACTCCAGCCGATATGAAAAATTTGAGGGGAAAAATATACTGTAGGGAAATTTCAGGCACCATGCGAACATAAATACTAGATAGAGGATGACTTTTTCTGCGCT
Source organism: Drosophila trapezifrons (assembly GCA_018874455.1). NCBI lineage: Eukaryota > Metazoa > Arthropoda > Insecta > Diptera > Drosophilidae > Drosophila > Drosophila trapezifrons. The sequence goes on from JAEIIF010009183.1 coordinate 8,834, forward strand.
TAAACCGAATATAACAGTTTTAAGCAAGAGAAGTGTCATAATAACTCCATATACCAGTTTCAGGAAGAGAGGTAAAACAAATTTTATAAAACAGTTGGGCCAAGAGTGCACGTCAACCAGCTGCCTTTTCTGAGCGCCTGGTGTTTCACTTTACCCGATATGAGAAATTCGAAGGAAAAATCCACTGTAAGGGGATTTCATGTACCAGGGGAACATAAATATTAGAAAGAGGAAGACTTTTTCTTCGCTTAAACTTAATATAACAGTTGTAAGAGTGGTCTCAAAATAACTCAAAATAACAGTTTTTAGCAAGAGAGGTCCCAAAAAACTGTTATAAAACAGTTGGCCCCAAGAGTGCACGTCTACCAGCTGCCATTTCTGAGCGCCTGGTGTTTTACTCTTGCCGATATGAGAAATTGGAGGGGAAAAATCCACTTATAATCAAATAATAATTAAGAGACCGCGAATTTGTTTATAAAATAATCTTGCTTTATCTGTGAGAGTGAGATTGTATATTGCAACGATCGAGTTGCGGTCACACTGCAGCTGGATTAGCCGTCGATATTGTGCCAAATCTGCGAATACGTAATATTTTGTAAATTAAATTAAAATTGCAGCAGCATCATTCGCCATAGTCCGAAATGAGCTTTAATGAAATTACTGTAAGTATGTATTATGTATGTAGGTACATATGGCCATTAGGTTAGGCCTAAGCTGTATTCAGATTTAATCTCTCATACGCCCTGTTGATCGAAATGCAAGTCAGCCCACAAACCGTATGGGTAATTTTTCTGGAACCTTCTGGAATATGTAAGGATTTTTTTAATATGCATTGTAATAAATATAACAAACTGATCTCTTTATTAATTAAAATATTTAAAGAAACTTTAGAAGTAATATGCCCTAAGAACACTTAATTAATTCATATTTTCGACATTCAGCACATTTCCGGTTTGGAAATCATACCGTGCCCCTATCCATTTTTTAAAGCCCGTGTAACGGCCAAGACCGATATTATGACCTTTAAACGCGGCATCAAAGATGACAGCATCTTGCTTTTGAGACTACTGTATGAATCGGGAGAAACGACAGGAGTTGTTTTTGACGACTTGTGCTACTCAACCTTCGAGAAGGTTCAAGTCGGCAACGTTTACCTCTTCGCAGGATTCCAGGCGGAGTATACACTTCTGAATAACTGCTACCACATCAAATTCCATTGGAACACCGTCTTCGAGCTAAGCGCCGATGTACCAGATATTCCCAGAAAACGATTTAACTTTGTGTCTCTTCGAGAGATTTCCAATATGCCCGATTCAACGGACGTCGTCACCATCGCGATCTGCGCGAAGTTGGGCCATTTGGAAGAAAGGGGTGGTTACCGCATACGTGAGATTGTTCTCTTGGACTCCAATGAAGATCAAGTGATATTAAATCTATGGAACCAGGCGGCCATCAACTTTGCTGGGCAAGATGGGGACGTTATTTTGGTCATCGGTGCGCGTGTGAAGGAACATAATGACATGAAAAATCTGAACGTTGATTGGTTCTCCTACATGGAGATCAATCCCAACATACCTGAGAGCAAAAAACTGTCAACTTGGTTCCAGGAAACTAAACTAACCAAACAGCACATTTCCATTTTGGAAATCACGCCGTTGCACTTTCGATCTATAAGAGCCCGTGTAACGACCAAGACCGATATTATCCCCTATAAATATCCATGCGGCAGCAAAGATGGCAAAGTCTTCCTTTTGGGACTACTGGATGAATCGGGAGAAATTGCAGGAGTTGTATTCGACGAATTGTGCGACTCAACCTTCGAGAAGGTTCAAGTCGGCCACGTTTACCTCTTCTCAAATTTCGGGGTGATGAAGGCGCTTGAGGAGTATAAAATCCTGATTAACCCCTTCCAGATCCAATTCCATTGGAACACCGTCGTCGAGCTATGCGCCGATGTACCAGATATTCCCGCAATACGATTCAACTTTGTGTCTCTTTCAAAGATTTCCAATATGCCCAATTTGATGCCCGTCGACACCATCGCGATCTGCGCGGAGGTGGGCCTTTTGGAAGAGAGGGGGAAGACAAGGGGGGAAGACAAGGGTTACCCCATACGTGAGATTGTTCTCTTGGACTCCAATGAAGATCGAGTGATATTAAATCTATGGAATAAGGTGGCCATCAACTTTGCTGGGCAAGATGGGGACGTTATTTTGGTCAAGGGTGCGCGTTGGAAGGTAGATAATGGTAAGAAAAACCTGAACGTTGGTTGGTTCTCCTACATGGAGATCAATCCAAACATTCCTGAGAGCAAAAATCTGTCAACTTGGTGGAACCAATTAACTAAACCAACCAAAACTGCGACTAGTTCTCCATTAACCCCACCGCCTTCTGACCTGGAGTCGGCTGAAACAACTTGCATGCAGTAAACATAAATATAAATAAAAATAAATGTGCAATATGTATTTATGGTGAAAAAACGATGTTTAATTGTCGCGAAATACTTGTAAAATAAATAAATAGTAAAACGTAATAACATTAACCGCCCAAACTCGAGTGCCTGGGACTTAACTAGAGAGTATTCACTTAAGGGGCTAGCATGGACTATATCTAAGGGCGCTCAGGAGCAAAGGAAAATGGGACTACACAGAGAAAAAAGTCAACACCATCTGGATAATCCTTATCATATCAGTTGGGTCGATAATCGAGCATTCTTTACTGTTGGGAACTTTTTTCTCTGTGCAGGAGCTGCCACTGGAATTGATGAGAGACGACTACAGGAAACCCATTGGCTCGAGAGCAAGGAGCAAAGACTTGACTATGTACGACTAACCGACCAGAGACGCTCGATCGTGAACACTTAACCTAGATCTCAGATAGCGTGGATGGGCTCTGGAGCCTAGTTGGACAGCTGCTGCTCTCCCTCCGCAGGCACCACATGCTCATGGTCCTCCTTCGGCCGGCTGCGCTGCTGCTGCTCCTCCACCTCGCGCTGCTCCGCCTTTTTGGCCTGTTCCTGGCGCCGCAGCACGCCTTCCATCGACTCCCGCAGCGATTCAATGTCCAAGGCGTTCTCATCCTTCTCGCCATCCTGCTCCTGGCCCTGGCGCTGGCCACCGGCGAACTTGGAGAAGTAGGTGAGCGACTTCATCAGCTGGTAGCTTTTCGAGATGGGTATGTTCGAGTCGTAGATGCTGGTGCTGGAGCTGCAGTCCACGTAGAACCACCAGTTGCACTTGAGGATCGTCTGGTCGAACAGGGTGTTCTCCGGGCAGAGGAAGGACTTCCGGACCATGCCGTCGTCGGTGAGGGCGCACACGTGGAAGACCTAAGCGGAGGGTTGATATTATTCCTGTCTTGATATGGAACCTATCGGGATGTATTACCATGCAGCCCAGATCGGTGTCGGCATAGAGACCCGGAAAGTGCTTCTGCTTGGCACAGGAAAAGCTCGTCGGCGGCAGATCCACTTTGGATTTGAAATTGTCGTCAAAGTTCTTGTCGTAGCCAACGGGATAGTACTCCTTGGGGGCGTTCATTACCTAAGGTTTTGGATAAACGGTATAAGAAAATCTATAACAGCCTGAGTTTAAACCCAGCCCCCACCTTGGACACCTTGTGCTCGGCCAGCGACTTCTGAGGACGCGGTGTGCTGGTTGTCGTTGTCGTGGTCGTAGTCTTCACGGTGGAGGTGCGCATGAACTCCTCTCGCAGCTTGGCCGCCAACTGAGCTCGGTGCTCCGCCTTAAGTTGCTGCTCCCGCACATAGATTGCGTGTTTGATGGTGTCCACGGTGACATTGGCCGCCGCGGCCAGCTCCTCTACGGTCACGTCCTTAAGATCGAACTTGGGCTCCTCGAACTGCAGGTAATTCGGATGATTGGACACCGTTCGGTGCTCCTTGCCCACGTTGGCGATGCGGGCAATGGAGTCGGGCATGGCCTGGAACACAGGCACGGCCACCGGCTGGGAGACCACCGGATTGGCCACGTGGAAGGTGCGGTTGGAGTGCTGCAAGTAAATATTATAAATTGGAAATGATTATGAGATAACTCTTAAAAGGTTCTCCTTTAAGACAGATCCCTACTATTCTCTTTGGCATCAAAGCAGCGATCAACCTTGGAAAAGAAGCCGTGCTCGGAATTCCGAGCAAGGCTAACTAATTAATAATATTCCACACATCTGCGTTTAACTACCGTAACTAGATGAATCGGCAACTATTGACTTTTACGACTCAATGGCTTTATTGACCGCAATAGGTAAATTAAGCAATTAAAATCTTGGATTCGATGTCAGTTTCTCACCGGTTTATCGTTGGCACTTATCAGCTTGTTGTTGACGCTGACCCTGGGCTCCGGGGTGTCCACGGCGACCCGTCTCTCCGCCGTAGTTGGAGCCGGACCAGGAGCTGCGGCCTCCTGCTGCTGCTTCTTGGGAATGGGTCGGAAGGCGGGAACACCCAAGGGCAGAGGACGCGCCTCGGTCATGAGCTGGGCCTGCTGCGCTTGCTGCTGTTGCTGTAGGAGCAGTAGTTGCTGTTTCAGTTTCAGTTGTTGTTGGAGTTGCTGCTGTTGTAGCTTGTGTTGCTGCTGCTGCTGCACTTGCTGGAGGTTGTAAGCAGCTGCGCCGGTAGAGCGTGAACTGATGCGCTTCTCCGGCAAAGGTTGTTGGACTGGGGTATTGACCTACGAAAAGATATAACCCGATATAAGTTCATTATGCCACTTAAGATCCGCTCGAAAGCCAACCTGCTGCTGGGTGGAGGGCAGCACGCCCACCAATTCCGGCGGAGCTCCGTTCTTGTAGCTAATGGCCCGTCGGCGATCGGCCTCCACGTTGCCCAGCGACTCCGGGAAGCCCAGTTCATCGCCCAGGCTGAAACCTGCGAAATGGTAGGCAGAGTGGCAAAGGTTTGGGGGTTAGGTCGGGCCCATCAATCACTCCACAATCGTGGCCGAGAGAGGGTTGGGCAATGATGTGTTAATTAATGGCCCTTGTTTTCCCTTCACGTGGCTATGGTAAGTCTATCTGCCGGCCGAGGGCCTTAGCTTTATCAAAGTCTCACATCTGCCCGGTTGGTATGTACACAAAGCCTGGGTAGGATCCATTAATAAAAGGGGTCAATGGGTAAGTGCACGGCTGAGCCCACACAAATTGCTCAACTCTTTTGGATATATTGTATAAATTACTTCATATCATATTAATGGAAAGACGTTTTTAATATTATTTATCTAATTGCTTTTATCAAGACTGGGCTGATCTCTGCTCTTTTCTGTAATATAAACTGTCTATTTCGCAAGTAAATTGGTTTTAAATTAAAAGTAAACTTTGTTAATTAAATCGTTGTGCTGTTTCTGGCCTTAAAATTATAGCGACCCCTCTTCGGTGCCCCTGATAATTGAACTACAGGTCAATCTTCAGGTTTTTTGTTTCTTGGTCTTGCTGTGCTACTCGGTTGCTCCACTTATCATGTATCCATCGGTATCGAGAGCTCGAGCGACTCTGACATTGGCATTATTGCATTAATGACTTAGTTAATCGCTAGTCGCGGTACGTTCGAGTTCAAGCCGAGTTCGATAACTCGGCCAATTAGTTGCACTCGAAAACTACAATTACAGTCACCTTGAACTATTTCGGTACTTTGGGGTATATACACTGGGAGAATGGGGATGATTAGGTGAAATTCTGGGGGTGCTAGATGACAGATGATAGGTGACAGATGATAGATGACAGAGTAGTTGGAGTTGAGAGATTTACCTAAACCGAAATGGGCCTTTAGGCCACCCAAATTTCGTACTCGAAACAGTCCAGACTTTTTGAAGTTACAATCGATTATGAAACCGAAATCGGAGGATAAAACACACGTCCCGCAAGCCAATCCTATAAATAGAAGAATAGAAAAAGCAAACACAGAATAGGATAGTCGTTCATATAATACAAACAGTAATGTCTTTAAGTTAGGGGACTAATATTACGGTGAGTGTCTGGGGGAGTTCGGGAGGAGGGAGGGGCTTCTGTGTTGTTTTCTCTATGCAACAAAAGACACCATTACCAACAGAAAAACCCAAAGCCTATTATTATTATACGTATTATTGATATGTTAAAGTGGGTGGAGCTCACAATTTGCTATGCTAGGGTTAGATTTACATTTAATTTAAATATTATCACTGCCGAGCATCAGAGTTTTTAATGTTTATAAAATTTACCCCGCATCGAATGGCATGACGGAGGTCTCTTGATTGATGTGCGGATTGCCCGCTTAAATCTTGATACAAGGTATATATATGAGGGGTTTCTCTGCCATCCTAGGGTGCGACCGCAGAATGACCCAGATTGGCCCGGAGAAGATGGCCCAATCCGGCCGCAAGACCGCAATAAAACCAAGTCGCGAGCCGCATTCTCGCACCGATCTCTAAGTCGGCCATAATCGATTCACCATTTACGATTTACGATGCCGTGAACAGACCCATTATGATGGCCCAACCACATACATAGCACTTCCTTATGACACAAGCAATTGAGACTCATAAGTGCCCCGGGGGAGGGGGGTACAAATTACCAGGGGCTGGGGTTAGTTAGCCAAGCTTTATGGAGAGCACCTCTCGGCACTCGGTTGACCTGAACAAAGTGGAAGACTTCAAATTGCGCGTCTCTGGGTTCAAATTAAATTGTTAGCCCGTCAAGTGGGACATGTAATACGAGTTTCGAATGGATTCTTTCAAAACTCCCCCCTCCGGTCCACATGGACGGCGTCGTTAGCACATCCATATCCATATTCATGGGGCCGAGCATTTGAAACCGATTCTAAGGCGGCTAATGGCGGGCATTATGTCTCCAATTGTGGTAATCGTTACACTGGGCAAAAAAGCATTGGATGCATTGGATGCGAGACAGATTTTTCTAGTTTATCATTGATTAATTAAGGTCAAAGCTACTAATGGTATCTTCTAATGTATTGAGGTTTTTTCTCGTTCAAAACAAGATCTAAGATTAAAAGAATCCACAGCAACTTTTCTGTATAATAAAAGACTTCTTCTACAATAAAGTCCGTTTTATACACAAACCATTAATAGTTGAATAGTTTATGAGCATAGGAATAGTTTTTCTCCGAGTGCAGAGCCGCTACGGGTCGGAGTCCGGTCCAACAGTTGGGTTTTCGCGGGTTCAGTTCAAGGAAAATGGAGCTAGTTTTATAACCCGCCCCGCCTAATGGGGTGTCAGCATGACAAGGCGACGTTTGGCCATCTCCGCGGGTTCAGAGAGCGCCCCCGATGTGGTCCCTTCCTCGTCGCCGTCGCCATCGTCATCGTCATCGTCATCATCATCAGACATACCACTCTGTCTGTCACTCCACAAATTGAATATTAACGGATAGTAATAAATTCATAATTGAACTTTTACTTGAATTTGCATTACGCATTCGCCGTGTGGGCGAGCAGTTATTTTAATGACGCCTGCAAATGGCAAGGGAAACCAGCAATTAGCTAGGGAAAACTACGCAAGATGGAGGAGAGCGATATGGCGCGAGGAGAAGGCGGCGGCAGCGGAGGAGGAGTAGCGGATATATGTACATATCCAACGACAGCTTGCAGTTAGTCACAGGCGATCGGCGACGAGCGCTTTCTCTCCTCATCTCGTTGCGGCGGGTTTATGAGCGACTGGCGGCGGCGGCGACCAGCCTGGCCTGGCATCGTGGTCAAATAGAAATCCAAACTAAACAAATAATGAGGCATAAATATGCACGTGGGGCAGTGGCAATGCCAGCGAAGACAAGCCATTGACCAGTGTCTCTAGTTACTTTCCTCAGAGACATACACACTCTCTAGCCGGCCAGCTAGCCAGCTTCCCTGCCTAGTTAGCACCTGTGCCGCGAAAGTGGGTCATCTCGCCTCCAAAAAACATTGATATTAATTGCTCAGTCCGGAGACTGAAAGCGAAACCGAAACTGAAACTGAAACACAGACTGGCGGTCGAGCGTTAATTCAATTTGATGATCTCCCAAATGCAAATATCGTGTATAAATTATCAGACATCTCTCATCTCTGGCCTAGGCCGGGGCCAAACCTTAACCCAAACCAACGCCTCTCTAAGCGGTTTCCCTTTTATATTCTGCACTCATATTTAAAGGCTGAGCATTCCATTGTTGGCAAAATGCTTTACGGTCAATCTTTTTATCTCATTGTCAATGTTTCTTTATTTTTTATTTTTTGCGAGAAGCGAAGGCTCTTTTGGGGCGACAACCTTTCCCTTTTTCCCTTTTTTTCACAGCGGCTAACTTTCCATTTCTCCTTAATTTGCCTCATTACACGTTTGGTTCTCCTGGCCATTCCCAGGAGAAATCCATAATATGGTGTCTTCGGTGCTGACCCTGACCTTGCTTTAGTTTCTTTAAGCTAATTCCAAAGTTGAGAGATCGTTTGTTGTATTGTCTAAGTGGCTTGGCAGAAAATTTTCCGATTAAACCAATTACAATGAGAATTGAAAGCCCTATTTTATGGTTTTTTTTATGAGCTGTTCCGACCTTGTCTTTGTGATTTTTGAAATGGAAGGAGATTGCTTGGATTTCTCAAAGATCTTGGCTATATTTTCTGCATCTTTGAGAGTAACAAAGACTTAATTTTAGAATTTAATGAGTTGACCTTATTGTTTAAAGGGATATTAAATTAGTTTACAGTAAAGTCAAAGACTGGCAAACTATAAAAGTCGAGAAACTAAACTAAGTCAGTCCTTTGCAACCAAAATTTAAATGTACTTTATTTTTTTACACCACAATTTTATTCATTTAGTGTCTATGATTTCTGTAGAATGAATATCAAACTTATGCAACATTCTCAGTCTCCCAAACAGAAACGAAAACTATTCTTGAAGTAATTTTAACGATCTGAAAGCCCTGACCTTGCCCCTGTCCGAGTAAAACCATTATCGCACGGCAACAGCTCCGGGTTAGATGGAGATTGTCTCGGAGATCTCCAAAGTGTCAGCCTGAAAAGGCGAGCTGCTAATCCCCCCTCGCCGGTTAATTATGTTAATTGAACGATGGTCTTGACAGTGAGCGATAGGCCCAACAAAGAAGAGCCCCGGCTGACAAAACTTTTGACAAAGCCACTTCAAGCCATCGAATTAAATTGCAATTTGGAGGGGCTCCGACTCGTGTGGGTAAAAACAATAACCCAACAACAGCAGCAGGCAGAGGTAGAGGTGTGGAATGGAATGCAAGTCTCAAGATTCAAGTCTCGGAGACGAGATGCCCCCAAAAGCAGTGCAGCATCTCCGAGGCGAAGGTCTTACGTGAGCGGGTTGCGTGCTCTGTGCTCCGAAATAATGCCCCAAACAACACACTCTTGACGGTGCCAAGCGACAAACTATATGTGTATATTATGTGGAGACAATAGAAGTGATAATCATGCCTTAATTTATTCCTAATTGCAAACAAAACGAGGCAACAAAGTGTCTGCCGGGGCGGAAGAGCGCAAAAGCTAAGGGGAAAGGACAGGACCCTCTTTGTGTGGGAATAAGCACAGCAGGAAGTGGCTTTAAGCACTCAGGGAAATTACTACAGCCTGAGTTATCTCTTAAAAACTTTGAAATTTATTTTAAAACTGAACGAAAACACTTCTTTTATTAATTTCTTATTAAATAAATGTAATTACTCAACGTGGGGTTACTTAACTCGATTCCCACGCATGCTTTTATGTAATATTTGGCCGGCACTTCTACAGCTGATATTTAGTCGAGCTTGGTGAAGATTTTGACACAAACATGCAACTTATTTCAATGCCTGAGCGGAACCCATTCCCTTTTTAGTTGTAAGTGCATATCTTCTTTAATTAACGTTTTCCTGAGTGCACCCGGAGATGCCTGTGCTTGCCTTTCACTTTGCAAAATACCGGCCCCGAAGAGCCTTTTACTTATTGACCAATTGGATATGACAATGCAATTTCTTTGCCTTATTATTTCTTAAGTACTCTTTGACCCCGTTGCACTGCCGCCCAATGCATTTTCGAGCCCAAGGGTTTATTTAGCCAAGATAAACATCGGCTAATTGCCGTTGAGGGCATGCAGTTGGCAGAAGACCATTTATAATGTTTTTATGTTTATTATTGGCAAACGTACGGGGCGTATGCGCAATATTGGCCATTAGCAGGTTAGTCTTGACCAGGAAAAGGTCTTCGCTCCGTCCCAGGCCTAGTGCCAGTACCAGGCCAGAAGTATTGCATAAAGGCATTCGGACATCGGTCGGAATGTGGCTCTCATGGGTTATATAAAAGCACAGAAACAGAAACAACTGGAGATTCAGACCAAGTTGCTGCGTCATTGACCACAACGCTGAGGCTCGTGAAAAAATAAAGGTAAAAGCCAACATGAAACATAAAAGAGAAACATCGCTGCCTGGCCAGCGAGCGCATCTCAATACGTTCGGGGTACAAATCGGTGAGTCGCCATATCGATATTGATGAATCATTGCCCACGATTGCCGGTCGATCGGTTGCCTTTATGAAGCCATCAATGGGAATATCACAAAGATTTGGGCAGGGCAATGTCGGTTCCTCCGCTCCGCAGATCTCTTTTCTTTTTTGGATCCGAGACAAAGGTCAGCAAACACGACGACAAGCCACCGCGCGAATTCATGCAAATTAGGCGGCGAAAATCGCTGATATTAACACCCAGCCAAAACCGTGTTTGTGGGTCCGATCTTGACCGATATTCTGACACGTCCGCGTCCGGCCTTTAACCAAATCGAGATCGGAACATCGTTACACTCGCCGCCAATCTGCCAAATCCAACATGCGGAATTTCGGCTCGAAGGTTAAGCGGGGCTAATTTATGTCCGACCAATTTGCAAATTGATTAATTGGTAAATGGGTAAAGAGCCAGTCCTAAATGGGGGCCACCTTCAACCCAGATATGCCCACACACCACACACGGTGTGTGTCTGTAGCTGTTCTTAATGAGTCGCTCATTGCTTCAGGTCAAGAATGGCCGCGCCAGGGGCACCGTGACTAACCCAAAAGCAATCCGGTTTCCTCAACAAGGTTTTGTTTCCCGCGAGACAAAGAAGAAACCGAAACTAAGTCCATATAAAAAGCGATGCCAATAAACTGCAGCCTCTCGAACCGAATGATCGGTGGCAGAAAAAATATGCATAAACAAATGCACAGACAAGATTGTTAGGCGCACTTTGTGCATGGTTTTTAGTTGAATGGAATTTTAAATGCTTGTTTGACGGTCGGAGAAAAATAGTAGAGTGATAATAAATGGGAGTAAACTCGATTAAAGTCTCATTAAAATGATTCGAATTATGTTTAGATGCTTTCATCTGGGCTTGGCAGGAGCGATGCAGCGTTCCGTGAGGCTGAGCTTGATTATAATAGTAATTGCTATCTGATTTCTAAGGGAAACAATTAATAACATTTATATTATTCAGGAATGTCTCTGACGAACTCTCGATTAAAAAACGGAACTTTTAACTGTTTTTGCGTATTCAAATTTCAATCTAAGTAATATCTGCGAGTTACTTATTTCGATGGAATAGTTCCCAGTGCCGTGAATTGATGATTTTTCTAAGTGCATGTATTAAACTTCCAAGATTATGTTGCCTTGATGATGATTGAGATTATAATAAACCCAGAATTGCATGCCTCTCGTTTTGGCGCGCTTTTGCTATTGCATTAGATTGAATTTCGGGTGAGCAATTGGCCAATTACTGGCTGCTGCTGCAGCCCGCTCACCTCCACACGAGAGAACCAACCTGTTCGGTTCCAAAGCCTAGTATTACGGCATATTCCAGGTGTCATAAGAGTCCCCCCATAAAAGATAGCGACTGTGCTCAAACGAAAGACTTAAGACACAAGCCCGAAGCCCGAGAAAAGTTCGTCGCCTAAGTCATTTGTTTCCAGTGGCAACTGTCAAGCCCGAAATTAGTGCATTAAATGTTATCCGACACCGAAAACACCCGTCAAAAGCAATTAAAGCCAACAACATGAACAGGAACAACAGGAAGAGCAATTGTTGGGAAAATATAAACTGCATCTTGTACTCACTTGCCGCCTGCATGATCAGAAAGCCAATCACAAAAAAGTTCATTTTGGCCACAACTTCTTTCTCGCTCGAATTTTGCTTTCAGTTTCGGTGCCTCCTCCGCGCTCTCCGCTCGTTTCCCAAAATTATTGTGATTAGTTAATTTCCTCGTCGGCTGCGTATGGCGTGTAATTTTTCTTTACGATCCGCAGCACACACTTAAACACACACACTGCACTGCACACACAGCGCACTCGCTGGACGGGTGGATGGATGGTAAAGAGGAAAACTGAGGAAAACACAATAAACTTTTATTAGCGCGACTCGTGCCGCAGATCGGAAGCGGCGGATAGTTGCTTTAATTAAATTTAATGAACTTATTATTTTTATCAATTATTTTTGCAGACCGGGGCAGGAAAGCAAACGAAAATACCGAAAAATACGAATAAAAACCGAAAATAAAATATAAACCGGTAAGCACAAGAAACGCAAATGAGCGGGGGTAAACACACTCTCACTCTCTCTTTCCGCGGTAAAAGTGAAGACGGCCGAGGCGGTCCAGAGGCGGTAACGGCGACGAGACTGAGATGCGCCGATAAACGCGAGCGGAGTGCGTATGCGCCGACAGAGGGCAGCGACAGCGGACGGCGACTCTATGCCTAAATATGTTTAATTGTTTGTTTTCATAGCCTAGCGATCTAACGGCAAAAATAACAAACGAAAAATTACGAAATCGAAATGTTATCATATTGAAGACATTACATTATTTTGCATGGGAACAGGCGCATGCGCCATTAATAATTTCTTTTATAAAATTTAGGAAGATTTACAATTTAAAATCGTCCAGTTTCAATAAGAAAAGCAACACAAATCGGTTTATACCTAAGTTTTCGTTTTAATACAGCTTTAAAATAATTTCTTGAAACTCAGTTAACTTCATTTAACAATTTACAAAAAAAATAACTATTTCTGCAGGAGAGTTTTCGATTATTGGCTTCCACTTTGGAGCTCTCAACTATTATTATTGTTAACCGCACACATTTGAGACCATAACTATTTGTTGGTAATTCAGTGAGCTAAGACTGTCTAACATTTTTTTTGCAAAAATATGATTAACAACATTTTAATGGATTAAGCTTAACTGCTTTTTAAAGTCTCGCACTCAAAGTGTAACCACATCCGCGACAATACTTTTATTTATTAAATAGCAGGCCAAATTAAAATTTCAACAAACATTTTAAAAGTAATTAGAACACGAAGCTCGTGATAAAAATATAGATTTAAATAATAATGATTTCAGCAGAAAGATTATTTTATGTTTTGCCATTTTATTTAAGACGTAATAAGCCGCCTAGGTTCGCTATGAATTTATTTATTGCTTTAAATTTTTTCCCCTGATTTATAATCTTCCAAATAATGGGAATTTCCAAATTAAATTGAAATAAATTCATCAACTTTCAACTAAATAAATTACGTATACGAAATGTAACTGCAAGGCTTTGGCTTTCCCATCTGACTCGATTTAGCCCCGCGGCGGCACATCCACGGATTCCGATATATTTTCCAAACTAAATAATGTCGCGCCTTGTCAACTCCTTCGCTTGCTCCGCTGAGCATAACAACAACTTTCCAATTGCCAGCGCTTTTTTTTAGGTTTTTTTCTTTTTAGTTTGTTTGGTTTGTTGGTCAGCGCTCCATAATTTCCTCAGCCGCCGTTCGGTACGTCTATTGTCACTGCCAACTTGAGGCGGCTGCGCACATGCCAACTACATGTGGGCCACGCCCCCAAAAAGCAAAGGCGGCTACCCAACAACAACAGTGGCGGCGGCAGAGCACGTTCAGAGCAACAACAACAGTTCTGCCTCGTTTTGAAACTGGCATAGGTAGCATAGGTAAAAGTTGTTTTCGATACGCTTTAATTTCGTTAGCTAGCTCTTTTGGCCGAAATTAGCGCGAAACCGATTTACAACACAAACGCACACACACACTTGGCACCGTTCAAATCAATGTTAACCAAATTAAGCGAATTAAGCACTCGGTTTAATTTAATTTTGTAACTTTTTGTTTAGCACTCAGCCCGGTACACGACGTCGTGGTCGACGCTTTATCGATATATTGCCTTGGCTCGAGTGGCTCCGAGACAATGCGGAGTATCTGGAGCCTCTAGACATGCATTGCCAAAGCGAAACGTTAGCGAGACTTACTACAACCTGCGACGATCGCGATCACCTGGCCAGGTGCGAAACTTAACTTGCTGCTCGGGCGCGCTGCCAACGACTGAAGACAGAATCGGAGTTGCTATCGCGGTTAGCCGAAGAAACGCAAGAAATAAACGCGGGAGCAAGCCGCTCTCTTGCGCTCTCTCTCCGCACTTGGCCCAGCTGATAACTGTAAAATATATTACTAATTTGTTGTCTTTTTGGGGTGCATATACGTCTTTAGATCTCATAAGGACTTGGCCCTCTTTGAATTCAAATAAGTTTTAAGCTAAAAAATTGTCTTTTAGATGACTATTCTTTTAAAAGAACTATATAATCATATTCATTTAAAGATATACCCAAAAATAAAGTGTGCACTACTAAAAATATATAAAAACTAGTTTATATGTATGTGATGTGCAGTTTATATACATCAGATTTATAATATTATTATTTTTGCCAAATTACGAGCATTTTAAACTTGGTAAAATAACTAAAGGTATTCTTTATTTACTTACAAAAAGTATTTCTTTTATTGAGCGCTTAAAATCTTAATAAACACCCATAAATACGGGCTACAAGTACTCTAGTTTTTTTCTACCTGTACCACGCTTAAGGGGTTACGCCACCCTGGATATTTTAAAAATCGCTTTTTTTTCGATTTCTAAAAATTGTTTTTACTTTAAAGAATAGTTTAAGACCTTGCTTAC
>JAEIIF010009186.1:0-11472 GCA_018874455.1 Drosophila trapezifrons
TTGCAAACTGCAAGGGTATACAAACTTCGGTTTACCGAAGTTAGCTTCCTTTCTTGTATTACTTTTATTTCGACAAAATTAAATTTATTAATCATAATAACGAAAAAAAAAATTATAATTATACATATTTTCATATATTTCAATAAAACTAAAATCTTTAATTACGTTTTAGCTAAGACGTAAACAGTTTGTTTATGATATACAAAATTCTGTAAACCAAAATATCATATGGATACGACTTTTTCACTTGGAAAAACGTACTGGTAATAGTAGGATAATAAATAGCGATAAATATAACGTATTTTCTTTGTGTTCAGTGTTTATTTTATTCAGCATCACTTGTTTTCCCCATTCGTAATCAATAAAACCCACCAACAAAAATAGCCGAGATCAACTTTTATGTTTGTGCGAGGTTCGGGTTCTTATCTTTTTCGCTCCGTTCGTTTTTATTTATATTTTATTTTTGTTTTGTTTTTGAATTTGCGATTGACTTTGCTTTTACGAGAACGGTTTCCATACATTTTCGATATCGATTGCTTCCTGTGAGCTTGTTTTTATTTCACGGAAATCCTTATCACCTAAAAAACAACAAACAAATATGAAATAAACACGATTTTCACAAATGTTTACGCTGCGATTTGGTAGACAACAAAAACTGACATTTCCCGCTTTGAGCTTTTAATCACGTACGCCACAAAAGAGAGAGAGAATCACAGAAAGAACTTACTCATTTTATGATATATTTTAAAAATTTGTCAACAAAATAACACTAAAAACACTTGTTTTCTTTCAGAAAATCAGAACCACAGAAATCCGGAAGCGACTGCCTTAAGTAAAAACGGAGAAAAAAGAAGAGCTTAGACGAAAGGACAGCGCCAGGTGAGAAAATCTACAAATGAGATGGGGAAATTGGGGAGAAACAATTTTACAAAATCTGGTATTCCTTTAATGGGATCTTTAACTTTAAAATAAAATTTGGAATTAATAAGATTGAGTCGGGTGTCTAAAAATTATTTATTATTTAAATTAAATATTAAAAAAAAAAATGTGTACAATAGCAGGGTTCTGACTCACTGGGGAGTTGTTGGGCGAGAACTTTCAACGTAGCAACCGTACAGATAAAATCCTAACGAAAACAGCACATATATTTTTATTAAGACCTCTAATTAATAGAAGTTTTGCTAGTGTCATAACCGCATTTTCAAACAGACGTAGCATTCGTAATATATTTTTTAAATGCGAAATACTAATCTCAATGCACATTCCACTACTTTTATAAAGTAATATACTAAATTTGTAAAGATTTGAAAGAACAATATAATTTAAAAAATAAGTTAAAAGTTGTCGTCAAAATACGTCTTCAAATCGAACTGAATTTTATTTTATTATTATACATCAGTCATCATCGTAGTGTTCATTGAAAAGCTAGTCGGTGTTCTTTGAAAAGCATAACAAAATTCAATATCTAACGTAATTTTTTCATTGCTTTCATATATCTCTACTACTATACTACAGTATTTAGAGGGCATACCTTAAGTTAACGTTTAAATCTTATGTTTACCTTCGGTTATTGAAGACATTTATTTGTTCCATTGAAAGGTTTGCCATTTACTTTCTTTTTCCATTACACCATTAAGCATTTTGGGTAACTTCTGCAAGGATACTAATACAAATATTCTTCGTTTCCCTTAGCGAAAGGCAACGCACGTCGTCGCCAGCGAAAGGAACTCCCCCACATCTGAGGTAATCTCACTCTGCACACAACACACAAACAGACATCCGAAATGGAGCTGCGCGTGGGTAACAAATACCGGCTGGGTCGCAAGATCGGTTCAGGATCCTTTGGCGATATTTACCTGGGCACCACGATCAACACCGGAGAGGAGGTGGCCATCAAGCTGGAGTGCATCCGCACCAAGCATCCCCAGCTGCACATCGAGTCCAAGTTCTACAAGACGATGCAGGGCGGTATCGGCATTCCGCGCATCATCTGGTGCGGCAGCGAGGGTGACTACAACGTGATGGTGATGGAGCTGCTGGGGCCCTCGCTAGAGGATCTGTTCAACTTCTGTTCGCGCCGCTTCTCGCTGAAGACGGTGCTGCTGCTGGCGGACCAGATGATCTCCCGTATCGACTACATTCACTCGCGGGACTTTATACACCGCGACATAAAGCCAGACAATTTTCTAATGGGCCTGGGCAAAAAGGGCAACCTGGTGTACATCATTGACTTTGGCCTGGCCAAAAAATTCCGGGATGCACGTTCGCTGAAGCACATCCCGTATCGGGAAAACAAGAACCTCACGGGCACAGCCCGCTACGCCTCGATCAACACACATCTCGGTATCGAGCAGTCGCGCCGCGACGACCTGGAATCCCTCGGCTACGTCCTCATGTACTTCAATCTGGGCGCGTTGCCCTGGCAAGGCTTGAAGGCGGCAAACAAGCGACAGAAGTATGAGAGGATCTCGGAGAAGAAGCTGTCCACTTCGATCGTGGTGCTGTGCAAGGGCTTCCCCAGCGAGTTTGTCAACTATCTGAACTTCTGCCGCCAGATGCACTTCGACCAGCGGCCTGACTACTGCCACCTGCGCAAGCTCTTCCGGAATCTGTTCCACCGCCTGGGCTTCACCTATGACTATGTGTTCGATTGGAACCTGCTGAAGTTTGGCGGCCCACGCAATCCGCAGGCCATCCAGCAGGCGCAGGACGGAACGGACGGCCAGACGGGACACGATGCGGTCACCGCAGCAGCAGCTGTGGCAGCGGCAGCCGCCGCCTCTTCGCACCAACAGCAGCAGCACAAGGTGAACACGGCGCTAGGTGGCGGCGGTGGAGGTGGAGGCAGTGCAGCGCAGCAACTCCAAGGGGGCCAAACACTGGCCATGCTGGGCGGAAATGGAGGAGGAAATGGCAGCCAGCTGATCGGCGGCAATGGACTCAACATGGACGACTCGATGGCGGCCACGAATTCATCGAGACCGCCCTATGATACGCCGGAGCGACGCCCATCGATACGGATGCGCCAGGGCGGCGGTGGAGGTGGCGGCGGAGGCGTCGGCGTGGGCGGCATGCAAGGCGGCGGAGGCGTGGGAAACGCCAAATAATATTTTATTGTTTAAAATGCAACGCTGGACACAACACAGTAGACAGACAGAACTCAGCAGCAGCAAAACTATACATGTAGAATATATAGTTATATATACCTAATATATATAATACGATACTTGCTTTATATATGCGGTAAACACATGTTGAATGTATCCAAAACGGCAGGAGGACCAGGTCCCTGCCGAGATATGATATGAGATGAGGTTAAAGGAAGGGCAAAAGCAGTGGAAAACAAGAGAGAGGAGCAGAGGCAGTGCAGAGCAAAGCGCAGCGCTTTCCTTCTTATCTCTTCTTTTTTTTTTCTTGTACATTTTCGTTTTGTTTATTGACATTTTTGGTTTCTGCTCCAAGATGTTCTGGATAGAGTAGGAGAGACGGGGAGCGCTTATTATTAATAATTAACTAGCCTATGATTAATTTAATTTATAAATGTAGACCATAAAACGATTGCAACTTGGCTGCAAGAAACTGCAACGACTGCAACATTGTTCACTTTGATTTGAGATCCTTACGGGCATGAGCAGGGAGAAGCAGCAGAGATCGGTCTGAGGAGGGTTTTGGAGGGATTTGGAAGGATACCAGCCAGGATGGTACGCAGGCATTTATTCTGTTTTGCATTTGATAACCGAACTGGCTCTATTTTTTCGTTGTTAATTCAGATCCCTGCCCCGATCACATAATAATTCGAGTATAAGTGTAATATTTGTGTAAAAGAAACAAAGGACACCCACGATATCCGCGAGTGTCCCTAACCTTAGACTAGGCAATAGCGTAAGCGAAACCAATCCATTTAGAAGCAGCATATAAAGCAAAACACACACCACACCCCATGTAACCTAAGTTGGATCACGATAATGATTTATAAATAAGCTAAAACACAGTGCAGTAGAGGAGGGTACGTTTCTTTTTAGCTTTAAGCAACGCTCTGATTTCTAAGGCCCCTCCTATGTTATTAAATCTTGATGTAGCGCCCAAGAAATCCCCAATATATATACATTAATATATATACTTTTGTGGTCTGCGCTTTAGCTGGATGTGTTCATTATATATTTCTCCCATTATTCAAACACTTGTTTCTCAAGCGGTAGGGCGGGGGAAAGATCCCCGATTAATTGAAGTGGAGCTTTTCGTTGACGCAAAAAATGTAACACAAATCTTGTAACTAAGATAGAGAGAGCGTATAAATTGCGCTCAGGAATACACAAAACAATTTGCATTAACATTTTCGATTTAAAAATACAAAATAAACGAAAGAAGCCCCTTCAGCATAACGCTAGCTAATAAATTATAGCTATAATATGAAATTTGTCTATAAGTAATACCAATCCATGGAAAAATAAAACAAAAATGCAAAAAAAAAAAATAATAAAAAATAAAATAAACTTAAATTCTAAATGCGCCAAGATGAAAATGGGTAAAAATTAAATAAAAATATATAAATTAAAATACGACTATATCTTATGAGAGAACACGTAAACAAACACATGTAAAACCCGCAGTCTAGGAACTAACAAAAGTCAATCGAAACACAAAATCGGATCACTGAACGCAGCAAAAGCCACTAAAAACTTAAATAAAAATGCATTACGTGATATTTCTTACAAATTGTTTTTATGTTTTCTTGGTTCTTATTGCCATCTCATTTCTATATCCAATCCAAACGCACGCCTTGCAACTCGACCAACTTTGTAAACACGACTATATACATAGCTCAGCCAGAGAGATCGGGGATCCTCCAGATAGATAGCCCCACACCACCACCTTCAGCCCCGGAGAATTAATAATAATAATTAAGAACCGAATGAGTAATCTAGCGAGTGTACATACGAAATATCCGAATTAACCCTAAACGAAGTAAACAAATTAAATATATGTGTGATTTTCCTCCTAGCATACAAAATACTAAACAATTAGCATTTTATCGAGAGAAACAAAATATCGAAAAAATCGAAAACCGATGATTCATAATAATTATGAGGCACTAAAAATGGAAAACTAGGCGATCGTGTGTATGAAAAGTCCATTCAGCATAAGCGAAAAATAGAGAAACTAACAAATTCGAAAGTTTTGTATAATTAACTGTATATGTATATTGAAAATAGAATTTTGAACTATAAATAACTAATTGAACTTGAATCGAGATCGAGTCGAAAGTAGAATATCAAGTATATCATGGACGATGATATGAAAACAAAATATTAACAAACCACCAACAGTGATATGGAATAAAATAAAAAGCAAACAAAAATACACATGGTAATAAATCAAGACGAGAGAGTTCATGAAATTTGAAAAGTACGTTAGATCCGGAAATCGACAGATGTATATCGATAAGTGCACGCCACATTTATGTAATTAGCAAGTATTTCGAATTAAAAACCAACTGAACATGAATATGTATGTGTGAACAGAATAAAAGCAGCCACTAAATAAGCCACACCACTCACAATAACAATTACAAACGAGGCATTAAAAAGCTTAAACAATAATATAACACATTTCATCGGAATTCATTTTTGGAGCGATTTTTATCGATCGATTTTGAGGGAAATTTGATAATTATCACATTGGATCGATTTACAGCTGTTAAGGAGGGTGATACCGTCCGTCATCAGTATCCATTGCAGTCCTATCTCAACTTTGAGCATGGTTACCATCAGGTTCAGGATAGAATGAGGACATCATCAACGCAGGAATCGTATTGATATAATATTTATTAAGGTCTTGAGTTTGTTCCATTTAATTTGGAATTTCTTGCCAGATTGTGTTTTATTTGTTTTATCGTGAGGTTCTGGCTGAATTTATTTTATTTACAAAATAATATTGCCATAATGTTGCTATAAAAACGTGATATGGCAACGCTGCTTCGAAACTCTGGCAGCTCTTCCCAAATCAGCTGCCTTCGTTGTTGTGTGGTATTTCTTCATTTTCATTAAGGTCCTGAGTTTGTTTCAATTAATTTGGAATTTCTTGCCAGATTGTGTTTTATTTGTTTTATCGTGAGGCTCTGGCTGAATTTATTTTATTTACAAATTAATATTGCCATAATGTTGCTATAAAAACGTGATAAGGCAACGCTGCTTCGAAATCCTGTTCACGATAGAATGAGGACATCATCAACGCAGAAATCTTATTGATATATTTTCATTAAGGTTTTGAGTTTGTTCTGTATAATTTGAATTTCTTGCCAGATTGTGTTTTATTTGTTTTATACTTTTTATATTATTGGGTTTATTGGGTGCAAAACGGTCTACTTAAAAAAAAAACTCCGCGCCAAAACGACTTTGTCATTTTTACCAAAATACCGAAAAAAAATAGGAAAGATCGCGGTATTTTTAGATTTTTCGGAGCTGGGCACATTTTTTAATTTTAAATCGATAAAAATTACGTCATTTTGCTCAATTTATCGAAAATCGATAAATTGGAAATTCTGTGAGGCACTTTCCAGCACTGGCTCTGCGCGCGCAATTTTGAACGGCGGCGCTGGTCACATCATTTATTTTTTTTACAATAAAAAAATATCATCGATACGATATTTTTAAAAATATTCGACATCCTTACAGTTTATAAACAGAGAACAGCTGTTTCCAAAATAACCGCGAAGTTATCTTTGAATTACATAATTAATATTATTTATATTTAAAATCTGTTTCATATCATTTAGCTTTTGTGCGGCCAAAGGGCGGCAACCGTTTGACTTTCAAAAAGAAAAAGGAAAAAAAAGAAAGTCCATGTTTGCTTCCTGATTCCCATTTCTAGCCGTTGCTTTACCGCGATTTTAAGGCAGCGCCACTTGTCGCAGCAATCTCTGGACAATCGCTGCCTTTCGCCCGATCTGCCTCGATCTTTTTTGCATGCGCGGAGGCCGCCGCCGCCGCCACCGTTGCAGCGCGGAGCATAGTGTGCTCCATTTATTATGACTCTGCAGGCAGGCAGTCAGCCAGTCAGCTAGCCAGGCATCACGACCATAGATTTCACATATGCCGGCGGCAGCGGTTCTGGCAGAAGTTCGGCCTCCCAGTCCATCTTCCACACTCTACCAAAAATAGGGAACTTTTGTACTAAAATTCAGAGAATTGAATCTATTGAATCATTCAAAATAAAAAATAGCTTCTTAAAATACCTAAATGTCTTTGAAAATGATCCTTACGTTTTTATTAAATAAAGTAAGAATAGTTTTAAAAGACAGGGATGCCATTTGAAAGTCTGTGGATTTTATATTCAATTTAATTTTTGGCCAAAAGTATGCTACATAATATTACAATCTACAAAATAGTCCACTAACATACTATTGCATACTTTTAGACAGCTCTTCAATTGATTTTATATTCATTGTTACTTTTGTAGGATTTTTAATATAGATTTTTTTTCAATTTAATTAATCGATTTTCTGTATTTCTAAAATATCAACGATTCTCCGACTGCACTTCGAACGTTAGCTAGTGGCAGGTTCTGCCTACTGGGCTACTGGTCATGCAGCTTCCTCCGCGTCCTGCTCACCTGGTTTACGGCTTCCCTTCGCCCGGCAAACCTGCAATCTGTGTTGCAAATTTTGTCAATAAATTTCGGCTAAGAATGCCAAAACAGGCGGACACAAGCCACACGGACATCATAACTGTTAAGATAAGATTGGCTAGATGGCGATCGCGATGCGGAGATGTGCAGGCTATGAAATGAATTCAATTAGTTGTGATTTAGAACTAATTGAAAATGCGTCTAGCTGGGGAGTAGTCGTGCCTGCCGCTGCTAGCTGCTGGCTGCTGTCGATAGGTGTTTAAGTTATTTGTCTTAAGTGCTGCCGGGAGGTGTGTGTGCTCCTGTTCCGGCTCCTGTCCAATTCCAGACTGATCGAGATCGGGCTGCACTTGCAAAAAAAGAAATCGTAACACATTAAATTGAGTTTAAATTAATACCAAGTACACCAATGTCTTGGATTAGTGTATTCTGCAATGAATGATTATTCACTTTCCTATTTATTTATTTATTTTTATAATAAGTCGATTTGATTTACATAAAATACAAATATTTATACTAAAAGAACTTTGGGATATAGGGTTTACTTAAAAAGGATTGGCAACCTTCAGCATCAGTTTAGTTAATAGTTATTCCAAACTAAAACTAAGCAGCTATTAAATGGGGTACTTAAAGTTGAATCGAATTTGTAATAAGTAGTTTATTTAAAAGCATTAATTAGCTTCCCTTATCCCTTTTAATAAACGTTGCTTAGAAGTGACCAAAAGCAAAGGTGCTAATTATAATTATTGCATTAAAAGAAAGTTATACTACTTTCTAAAAATACAATTACAATCATTAGTTCCTTTATTAAAGTAATAGCTAGAAGGTACTCATTAACTCTCACTTTTTTAACTCTGATGAATATTTTTGCCGAGTGTTGCGGTGCAAGGGGAAGACACCTTGGCCTTCTCCATCAGGAGCCCAGCTAATGAAGTAGTCAATCAACACTCCGACTCAATCTAATGTCTACTTAACTGCAATTTTGACAAGTTTAATGCGCTGCCATGGCCGGCGAATTTGTTGTTGTTTATGGGACCGGGAGACCCTACTTCGTTTTTATAGGCACTTTCGTAGGCACAAAACAATTGACAGCCCAAAATAGGCAGCCGTGTGCCTTTTGTGCCGGCTAATTGTAATACGAAATCATAACACGCCATAAAAACGACACAAAGAGCGGCCGAGCTCGATCGTATGGGATCGCCTGGGACCGGTTCCTGGGCCGCTCGTCCTCTTCTGGAGGCCCAAGACGCCGCCACCGCCGCTGCCTGGCAGCTGGTCAATGGAAACAATGATGAGTCCCTCTCTCCCTCTCTGTGTCTTGGTCGCCTTCTGGAGGATTCCATTCCATGCCAAGGAACGCGGCCCTCTAACGCGGAGCAGTCGAGCCATAAATCATGTTTGGAAACACGTTCCTTAACGCGAAAATAAAACATCTGTTGTTTCTGGTCGGTTTCTGGTAGGATCTGATCTGGTTGCCGCCGCCTGGCAGCTTTCTTGAAAAGGACA
The DNA here is from genome assembly GCA_018874455.1 of Drosophila trapezifrons. Lineage (NCBI taxonomy): Eukaryota > Metazoa > Arthropoda > Insecta > Diptera > Drosophilidae > Drosophila > Drosophila trapezifrons. The sequence continues at coordinate 9,133 of JAEIIF010009186.1, forward strand.
AAGGACTCGCAAGCTTAGGGCGCAAACTGGTTGCCAATTGTCCTGGCAGGATGGCAACAAAACAAAATAGCAGCAGCCGCCGCCGCCGTTGAACAGATAAATGTCGTGATCGACACACGCAACAACAGCCGCAGCAGCTGCTGCTTCGGAATTAACTACGGGTATCCTTGGCCAGGTTACAAATTAACCCATTAGGGATACACTGCCAAGAGGTTTATTTAAGAAAACCTAGAATATATATAACATTTTCCGACGCGGAATAGCTTGTAATAATTATTTATAACTTTAATAATTATCTATTACTATAAATAATTTCCCGAAGCTTACGAAATGTATTCGAAGAGATTTATTGACTTTAAAGCTGGTGGATTAATCTGATCGCTTTTTAAATATTATTATTTTTTTAAGAAAATCCTTAATAAAAACCTAATGGCTTCCATTTTGTTCGTATTTTTCAAAGGGTTAACTTAAAAAATGGCCTCAGGATAGAAGCTACTTCGCTGATATAACCGTCGCTGCTCCCGTTTCGGCTCCCTCTGTTCTCAATCCCTATCCTGACTGGGATCCTGCTCCTGCTGACTCACCTTGGCACGTGTACTCAATGATCGGTGGTGCAGCTGCTCTGAAGTCAAGTCGCAGGGAAATCGAATAAGGACGACGACGACGTAGATGGAGTTGGAGATGGAGAGCAGCTGCCAGTTGCTTTTAATTTCGAATGTCCCTGGCCAGAATCGAGGCGTCCTGAATCCTGCTTCAGCGGATTAGCTCTGTCCGGGTGGAAGCAACACGTGTGCGATTGTGATTGTGATCCGGGATCGCTATCGGGATCCCTATCCTTTTTTTTTACCCCTAGCTAGCCTATTTTCGACACAGAAGATCCCCGCAGCCCGGCTTAATTATTGTTTACCTTCGCATCAAGGTTACGGCATTATGATTATGCCCTACTTGATTATTATTTCATAATTCCGCCGCCCATTGTGTGTGTTTGCTTCTCTACTTTCCCCGGTGGTAGGCAAGCAGCAGCAGCATGTCCTGGCATGCAATGGAACTCGATCCCGTTGTCCTTGAGCCGCACATACGATCCCTTAACCGTAGCCTTTGTTCTCCTGATATATGGTATACAAGAAAATATATGCCTCGCCAACCCCAAAAATTCCAAACAAGGGAACACCCCGGAAAAGAAAGATTCCAAGACTCTGAGGTATCGAATACCCGTCGAAATTAAGTGAAAACTGATTTGCTAACGAGTGCTTTTGTCATAACTTCTTATATTTATGACGTATTCAAGCGTATCGAAATTAAATTGTTCTGAAATAGAGATTATTTTGAAAAATCTTTGGAAAGTCAAAAAGTTTCATATTTCCAATTATTTTAAGAATTGTGGGGAAATTGAGGAATGAATTAAGAAAATAAGTCAAACCAGATTTCAAGTTTCCATAAATGTTGGTTGAAAAATGCAAAAATAATACATTATAAACATAATAAATAATTGGAAGGTATTAAAAGGAAGCAGGCACTTTTGTTATCATTAAAAATTAGAGTTTATTTTATTTAATTAAAACTTTATGGCTAAGGTATACTTAAAGCTTTTTAATAGAATATAAATATGATCATTTTAGGAGTATCCCAAAATAAAAATCTGAATTTTTTATTAAATAAGTATTAACACAATATTTAAAATTTTATTTAAAAATATGAAAGGATAAAGCTCATATACAGCTCACCCAATGATTGGTCCAATCCTAATAATCATAATTGCGTGCTCCCTTTTGTGAAATTTCACAAGCTGAGCATAATCCTTTGCCAGGACCTTATGGGATGGCTCCGGTTTCTGGAAATCTACTCGCAAATTGCGCATTCCGTTTGCTCATCCTACCATAACCTTGCCAAAGTTGAAATTTGGTACATTTATTGCGACTTACTTTCGCAACTCGCCTGGTAACCTTGTTTTGAGTTGTCAAAAAACTTGGGGTGGATTTTGAACTAGAGTTGAGTCAGTATAGTACACTGAAGGAATTTATTAGTGATTAGAATTTGTGAAAAAAAAGAAAAGAAGGAAGGATAGAGGAAATATATGTAAAATAGATGATAATTTTAGATAATACTTCCAACTGAGATCTAAAGTTATTAATAAACATAGGGATTTACTTAAACAAACCTGTAAATATTTAATAAATCTGACTATGTCGAATATGATTTGAGTTGGATTTTAAGTTGGTGTACTCTAAAGTTGCCTTTAATTATTGTAACAGTGTAAAAGCCAAACAACTTGAACTGAAATATATTAAAAACAAGAAAGGAAGCTAACTTCGGTAAACCGAAGTTTGTATACCCTTGCAG
>JAEIIF010009196.1:0-25949 GCA_018874455.1 Drosophila trapezifrons
GACGAGGCGATGAGAGGACTGCGAGGGGCGCTACAACTATTTGGCGCTAGCCCAAACAATGAACATTTATTATAAGTCGAGCATCTTTAATGAGATTACGTTTTAAAGAGAAGAATTAAACTGTTTGCTGTCAGTTCGTAGCATGTATTTCCTTCTTTTTGGCAGCTACCTTAGGGAATAAGGAATATATATCTGTTGTGAACGTAATCCTCACAAAATCGAGTAAAATTAAATATCTTCCACTCTCTCCACCTGTTATCTTTATAAATCTGCTTTACACATAGCCTTTAGTATAATATAAATATTACGCAGGGAGAGATTTGTTCACTGAAATCCCCAAGAATTGAGGCTCGTCTGGTCGGCGCCAGGGAAAATACAAAATCAATTATTATGATCGATTGCTTTTCAAACATTTAAAGAGTGAACGAGAACGCCTTTAGCTTTGTATCCATTTACCTGTTCAGTCATCTTTTAAGGCCCGTATTATTTAAGGCAACGACCCAATTCAAGGTCGCCATAGGGCTTCTCAAGGCCCATGTTGCTCATGTTTTGTTTTCGCTCACCCTTCCAGGTGTCTCTCGACCATGGAAGGCTGACCATGAATGTATGTCAGTGAGGACTCGATAAGTGGAAGCTAATAGAATTGTCTTTTGAGAACGAGGATTTAAGCATGGAGCAAGCTGAAGCTGCTCCAGCACCTGTTGCTGTCCCGCCGGTGACACCAGTTGCACCAACCCCAGTGGCGACTCCTGCTCCAGTCACTGTACCACCGGCAACGGCTGCTGCCGCTCCTCCTGCTGCGGCTGCTCCTGTCGTGGCTACTCCTATTGCCGCTCCTCCTGTTGCCGCTGCACCTGTCGCAGCTCCTAGCGCTGCTGCTCCTGTCGCCGTCGCTGCACCTGCTCCTGTTACTGCTGCTCCTGTCGCCGTCGCTCCAGTCGCCGCCGCTGCAGCTGCTCCTATCGCCATCCCAGCTCCAGTTGCTGCTGCTCCTGTCCCCGCTGCTCCTGCCGCCGCTGCTCCTATCGCCGCTGCACCTGTCGCCGCTGCTCCTGTCGCCGCTGCTCCTGTCGCCGCTGCACCTGTCGCCGCTGCTCCTGTCGCCGCTGATCCTGTCGCCGCTGCTCCTGTCGCCTCTGCTCCTGCCGCTGCTGCTCCTGCCGCTGCTGCTCCTGTCGCCGCTGCTCCTGCCGCCACTGCTCCTATCGCCGCCGCTACTGCTGCTCCTGTTGCTGCTTCTGTCCCCGTTGTTGCTCCTGTTGCAGCTACTCCTGTCGCCGCTGCACCTATCGCTGCTGCTTCTGTTGCTGCTGCTCCTGTCGCCGCCGCTCCTCCTGTCGCCGCCGCTGCTCCTGTCGCCGCCGCTGCTCCGATCGCCGCCGCTGCTCCTGTCGCCGTTGCTGCTCCTGTCGCTGCTGCTCCTGTCGCTGTCGCAGCTCCAGTTGCTGCTGCTCCTGTCGCTGCTGCACCTATCGCTGATGCTCCTGTTCCTGCTGCTCCAATCGCCGTTGCTGCTCCTGTAGCAGCTGCCCCTGTCGCTGCTGCACCTATCGCTGTCCCAGCTCCAGTTGCTGCTGCTCCTGTCGCTGCTGCTCCTGTCGCTGCTGCTCCTGTCGCTGCTGCTCCTGTAGCAGCTGCTTCTGTCGCTGCTGCACCTATCACTGTCCCAGCTTCAGTTGCTGCTGCTCCTGTCGCCGTCGCTGCTCCTGCTCCTGTTGCTATAGCTCCTGTCGCTTCTGCTCTTATCGCCGCCGTTGCTCCTGTCACCGCCGCCGCCGTTCCTGTCGCCGCTGCTGCCGTTCCCGCTGAACCAGTCACTACTACTCCTGTTGATCCCGTCATGGCTGCTCCTGATGCCGCTCCTCCTTCAGTTGCAGATCCTACCATCGCCAGTACTCCAGCCACTGTTGATCCCGTTACTGCTGGTCCGGTTACGGCTGTTCCCGACGCTCCTGCTGCCGAGACGCCTCCCACTGTTGAAGCAACACCTGTTGCTGCTTCTGAGACTCCAGTCGTTGCTTCTTCGATCACCACGCCATGTTCTGCTGCTGCTGAAGCACCCCCTGCTGCCGATTCAACTCCCATTGAAGCAACGCCACCGCCAGAAGCAGCTCCTGCAGCTGTCACGAAACCCGATGCTGCCTTAGACACAGCCCCAACAGAGATAGCTGCTGTTCCTGCTGCCAATCCGGAACCAGAAGTCGAAGCCACAGTGGAACCAGTTGCTGAGGCTGTAATATCTGACCCTGTGCCTGCTCCCATCGAAGATGTAGCTCCTCCGGAACCGGTGGCTGATGTGGTTCCAGCGCAAATAACCGAAGAAGTCACTGCCACAGTGGAAGCCGCACCACCCGCTCCGGAACCAGTTGAAGCCACTCCGGCAGAGTCCCTACCTGTCGAGGAACCAGCGGCGATTCCAGAACCTATTGCCCCCAAAGAGGAGGTTCCAGAAACCGTTCCTACGGCTGCGGAAATTCCAGTTGCCGAGACAGTAATTCCGGAACCGGTTGCAGAGACTCCCGCTCCGGTGGCGGAGTCCATCTCGGAACCTGCTGCAGTCATCGAAACTACTCCTACTGAGCCTGTTGCTCAGGAAATTGTTACTGTTCCAGCTGAGGATCCGCCTGTTCCGATCTCTGAGGAACCAGTGAGTGCAGTCGAAGCTCCAGTACCAGTTCCTGAGGAAGTTCCCATCCCCGAACCAGCTGTTATCGAATCCACTCCTGAACCAATCGCGACAGAAGTCCAAGATGTTCCTGAAGCTATCGCTGAACCAGTTACTCCTGCCCAAGAGGCTCCCGCTGCAGCTTCTGAGGAGGCAGTGATAGCAGCCCCGGAAGCTGATGTTATTGTAGAACCAATTCCTGAGATAGCTGCCGCAGTCGTAGAGCCTGTTGTGGAAACTCCCATTTCTGCTCCGGAACCAGATATATCGGAACCTCCAGCCGCTGATCCAATTCCACCTGAAGAACCAGTTCCAGTTGAGGAATCACCGGAAACCATTGCAGAAACTCCGGCCATTATTCCCGACGATACTCCCAAAGTTGCTACGGCTGTCGAGACTGCAGAATCTGTTCCGGAGCCAGTTGCTGAAGAAGTGCCCACCACTGCTGAGGAGCCCACCGTAGAGGTTCCCTTACCAGATCCCACTTCCGTTCCCGTGGCCAAGATAACCCCTTTGTTAAGGGATCTCCACACCACCGATGTCTCCCTGCTGGCCATTGCCGCCACCCTGGACGCCATAGGAGAGAAGCTGACGGACCAAAAGGCCCGCAACCAGCAGGTAATGGACAGACTCTGCGAAATTGAGAAAATACTGGGTCCTCCCAAATCGAATTAGCTTACACTGAGTACCTATTTCTGTTTAATTCAATTGTTTAGTTATATATTTATGATGATGAATAAATAAAACATAAACTTCAATAATGTGATAATGTTAAAGATCACAGTTCCTCATAAAATTTTCCTTAGGCTTAGCTAGTAAATTCCCTGAATAAAGAAAGTCTAAATAAACTCCACTCTCCTTGCAAAGTTATATCCTAAGGCCCATGATGAATGACTCCTTGGAAAATACATGAAACCTAAACAAATCTTCCACTCACAGTTTTTGGACACATTTGCGCAACACGGCGCTTTTGAACTCCCTGGCCGCAAAAGCTAATTTGCCAGCATGGCGAAAATTTCCACGACAGAAATTAGCATTCCGAAAAGGACAAAAAGTCCTCCGAGTTTTCGAGGTGAAAATGAATGAATTATTTCCCCCGATTCACTTGCCGTGTGTCAGCGGGAAAAACAATAAATTCGTATTAACGACGGCGATGGGCAGGGGGAAAACTGGTGACTCCCGATAATTGAGAATTTATCAATGAATAATTTAATAGCAGCTGGCTCAGAGGAAATTTGCACCCTTCTTAGGATCCATTTAGAAGCGAGCCCATGGAACAAAGGAGCGAGCTCGTACCCAAAGTCAAGCGAGGACCATAAAAATGGAAACTTTTATTGCGGCAAACTGAAATTTGTGTTTATGGGCAAGTAAGTCCGGGTAAGTCAAACACCTACGGCGATTATTCTAATCATTTGCATTGTTTCGGCCTATCTCCATCGAACGGGGAGAAGCCGTTGCCAGTAACATGTTCGACAGTTCAATCTAAATCTATAGGCCACTCGCACACACACACTGTGCCGAAAGAGCCGGGCTAAAACCGAATTCCCATTTGACCATTTTGTCTGGAAACAATAAAATGACCTCTCGCATACATGCCCGCACTCTCGTTCACATGCGGATCCCATAAATGTTGCAAATGGAGCAACAGAGTGGAGTTGTCATGCCGAGGATGCGATGTCTGCTCCACAGGACCAAAAACAACAGCAGCAGGAGCTGGCTGCCCGAAACCGAAAAAACGAATTTCCTTTTTTAGACTTTTTGGCACTTTTGGGGGCCAGGCCGGTCTCCTGCGACTGAGATGAAGGTTACACAACCTAACCGCATTAATGCCAGCACAGAGCAGCCCGGTCCGAGTCGGGTAATTGTTGCCTGGAGGATTTGCAAAAAGATTTTCACTGTCATTTGAACTGCGTTTAAGGCTTCATTTACTGCCCCCTCTTCCCACTGCGATGCCTGCCATAAATGCCATCTGCCCCGGTTAAGTGTACAAAATTGAAATGATCTCTGCTGGCGACTTGATATGGGATGTTTTTCCAAAACTGTAGCATAATTGGCATAGGTCTCTTTGGTTCTAGATGAACTCTATTAAATTCAGGAACACACTCAGGTAAATTTTTGTTTCTCTTTAAAGCAGCTCCAAAGGTAATTGCTTTCCTGCAAATATTTGGGTAAACGCATAAATACATATAGTTAAGGGAGATTCCGTTTTCCTTTTTCACTCAACATTTGAGTACCTTTCAAGTATATTTTTTTCGAGTGGAGGGACCTACACTTCAGTTCTGGAGCTGCTGTCAGTTGCAGGGACAGTCGTTGACATTACTCGACTCCCCCGAGCTGGGGAGGGGCTCCAGAGTGTGCCAAATCAATCAGTCGGCAATGCATAAATGACACAGTCAGGACCCGGCCGATAGTACTGGTCATATGCGACATCGTCCAGCTGTCACACACGGCCATTGCGGCTAATGCGGTAGGTCCCTTGTTGCCGCTCCGTGTCCTGTGCCTCCTCCACTCATCCCAGGCAGGAACAACATTAGAATTATCCCTGCCCGAGCCCCAAAGCCCACAGCTACTCGCCGGCCATGTCCTGACATTAGCCAGACACGATGAATGCACCGAACTCCGGAGTCCGGACAATGATGATGGGCCAGTGCTTGACTGGCTATAAATTTTGAATTAATTGGTGGCTGCTGAACAGCTCGCCCTGAAATTTATGTTTTTCCTGGCTGCCATGCCTGTCCTGCCCGGCGATTCGGGGATTCCTGGCTGTGATTTTCCGCAGTTATTAACGGGCTAAAAGAGTTCTCACTGGGCAGCCATTTGTTTTACTTTAATGCTTCACATCTATGAAATGCTATATATTTTTAAAGGCATATATCTCAGAGTACTTTTTTTTTAGAACTTGACTTCTTCTAAGTCCTGACAATCCCTGAAAGAAGAGGTTATCATACGATGATGGTAATTTAAAGCTCCTTATCCTTCGCCACTCCTGTTTCAGTGCTTAATGAAAACGCCAGACTCCGACTAAAGCTTTGTTTCCCACTCCTTGGCCAAGTCGCTCTGTCTCTGCTCCTTCTCAATCTGTGCACTTTACAGTTTTTATGAAGCTCCGGCAACCTGGAGTATCTGTTTTCGATTTTAATTTGATTATCCTTTGTAGTCGAAGCAAGCGTTTGTCCAACTTAATCGCATTAATTCAGGCCACCCATTTAAGCAGGCGCATTCTTATCCCATTTTTTATCAGCTCCTTTGAGTAATTTTTTAAGTTTTTTTTCGCCCCAACCTTCAACAACTGTGATTAATGACTTGTGAGAGAAAAGTGAAAGGTGCGCAAAAGGCGAGGAGAAATTCATTTCCAAGGGTCTTGCATGATTGAGTTCTATTGAGTGAACTGCAGAGCTAAGCGGGAACTTTTTCTTCACTCCCAGTGGCAGGGGTAATTCGCACGATTGTTTATAGCTGGGAAGAACGCGGAATTGCAATCGGAAAGTGGTGAAGGAGTAATAGTATATATTGTCTGCCCTGTGATTGTAATCTAACTTATCAGACAGCCTGGAAAACTAAATATATATTATGATGGAATTCCAATTCTATTTTTAGGGTAATAAAAGCTTTAATAACAATACAAATTCAACAAATTTGGTTTAGGCCTCAGAGCCAAATTTGGCATATCATTTACCCCTACTTGACCCATTCATCAACCCGCTTAACCTGAACGAATCCCTGTAATTGACTCTAGACAAGACTCCGCATTATTGGCAAATGTTTTCCAATTATTATTTCAATTATTTTCATTTTCTGAAACACAATTAGCTGCGGGCCTTCCAATAAAACGGCGTAAATCCAAACAAAGGAATATATGTAAAAATCGTTTTAATTTGCCAATGATTGTGGGTGTCCGCGGGTGCTTCAATTATTTAACTACATAAACAATAAAAATATTCGCAGTTCCGACCGAGTGTGGGGGGGGATATTAAAAAGTGAGTGTGTCTTCTGCATACGCACATGGAAGTGCATACATATATGCAGCCATTGTTTTACGAGCCTTTGTGGGTCTGTTTCTGAGATTGGATGGGAAATGGGAACAGGGGACTGCCCTGATGGGGTTTTGGTGGCTCCAGATCCGAAACTGTCAGCGACAGCGCAACGTAAGTAATTTCGCACATATGTTACGTCGCGGGGCGGAGTGGATTCGGGTTCGGTTTCGGCTTAAAGCCGCAGTTCGGCGTATTCATGGCTGCCGCACACGACAAATTGAATTTTATGCAAAAGCTTGCGTTTTTTGCCAGCCCCTCCACCAAAGCGACGTTCCCTCTACTCCCCCTCAAAGTCGTAGCGGATGTCCTTGCATTCCGCGCCGACATCTATGGCCTGTTCGTCTGCATTATAATTCGGTCTTTTGTTCTCCTTGCCGGCTCCTCCTCGGTTATCCCTGTGTTTTGCACTTTGCCACGGCATATCCGGCCAAGATGCGGTTTTCTCCGACTGCTGGCTGCTGTCCCACTTTCGCTCGTATCCTTTTTATCCGCTTTGTTCTGCGTCCGTCTTTTTTTCGGGCGGCACTTTTTGCGAGCATTGTGCAGGCGGCGCCCGTGGTTCGACGTTAATGAGGAATTATGTTATCGCACTGTTAAGCCGGCCTGATTGTGCCCCCCGTGCCGTCCTAACCCTTCTTATCCGGTAATTGAGGCGGCTTAAGGGACAATGTGGGTCCTGCTCTGATTTTATGCATCCAGCGATGGGAAATTAGCATGAAAACCCAAAATGAGTAATTTGCCTAACTGCTCAATGCATAAAACATGCCTAATAACAATGGAGCAGTTTATGCGTGTAATTGCATTTGTATCGCTAACAGGCTCCGTGGAGCTAACAGCCGACAACAGTGAACTCTCGCTTACAGCATCACGCGCGCTCTCTCCCGCTGTTACTGCCTCAATGCTGTTAGAGCCGAGCATTGCGTATACGCCACAGAGCCGCGCACTTCGGGAGCGCTTCGGGTCCGATTGGCTTGGCCCGTGAAGGTGCCTTCGGCTGGCTTAGTTTCCTTTTAGCCGGTGCCCAGCGTGGTTCGTCTCTCGCTTCCTCAGATAAAACGGTTTTTAGAAATGGTTAATAAACAAGTGAGGAGGATCTCTGATTGAACTCAGAGATCGGACTTTGTGATTGTGTCGCTCTAGAAATTATAAATTCCTCGTGTAACAAATAGAAAAAAGCGACAGCAAATATAATAAAAACTAAAATTAATTAAAATACCCTTAAATATAAGTGCCATCGCTACATATACATATTCAAAAGAAGAACGGAATCAAAAGGTTTTTGTGTGCCTCATATAAATAAATAGAGCGTTTATAACTATAAATGCTTTATTTGTTTATCACAAATAAAATATACTAATAACTTAATGACCTTGACTAACTATATTAAGAAAGCAAAGTACCTAAGTGATCAAATTCATGAAATATATTGCCAAAAAATATACAAAGTGCCCTGATATATAAACTGACAAACGTAATCACAAATTGTAAATAAACGCTGATCACACCCATTGACGTAATTCTGCCACAACAATTGTATCAAAATAATCATATAAAACAATAACGAATTGATGACACAGCCACGAAATTGAATGGCAATCGAAATAAACTGAATTACTAGACACAGGAATTTCCCGCTTTCCACGCCGTCGAGCATGGGCCGAGTGTGCGAGTGTTCGAGCAGCAGATGGCCACGGACCAAAAGGACTCAGGACCCCGACCAAGAACAAGACGGACAGCAGTCAAGAGTCGGAGATGCGGAATGCGAATAGAAATAGGAATTGCGTTAAATCATTTACACTTCCGCTGCTGTTTTGTTTGTGCAATCAATTTAATATTATTTGTGTTATCCAGGCTCCGGTCCAAGGTCCAACTCGTTCTGCTCCGCTTTGAGCCATACGGCCCAGTCGTCCGGAACATTACATTTGTTTAACATTTGAGTTAACGCTTCATTGGGCCACCTACTACTCCACTGCCATTACTTATGTATGTATATACAGGAGGCACAGTGGCCTGGCATTTCTCAGTCCGACTTCGACTCCGAGCCCGAGCCCATCTGTTGGCAGAGACAAAACAGCATTTAAATCATTATTCCCGGCCAGACCTGGCCGGCCCCGACCTACCTACACCTATACCTACACTTACGGCTGGGCTAGCCATCGAGAATCCTTTCAATTCATCCTGCGCGTGTCCTGCATTTGTAAGTTGCTCGGTGGGCGTGTTCGCCCGGCTGCTTGGCTGCTTCTCTGCCTGGCTGCTGTACGGCTGCCGGATGGCCATATGTACTCCTTTTACGCCCCACTAAACACCCGCATAAATAAATTTCGTTAATGCCAAATAGTCTGGGGCGTAAAAGAAAGATGAGGTAACACAAGCAGCCGCAGCAGCCGAGTGGCCGGGAAACCGAGCCACGACGGCAACGGAGCTTGCCCAAATGGAATGCCCGTCTCCGGCTTATACAACCACACGTGTATGGCCGAATTCCGGAAGCCCAATTCGCCAGCTTTCTGATGGAATTCATCTCTGCTTTCCAGGCAATCTCTAAGCCCCCTTAAAGAGTTCTCGTAAATATGAAATTTTTATCTTCATTTATATTTGTTTTACTTCATAGTTTGATTTATAGTTTGAGCTAACCAGCTTCGATAGAGTAACAACAGTCGTGTAATTTAAATTCAAGGATTTTTGTTTTTAGATACACTCTTATGTTTGTAATTTCCTTTCTTAACTCCCTCATGGCTTGCAAGTTGTAATATTTTCCCCTAAAGTTAGTTTCTCTCATATGTAAACTTCAAAGCATTTAGTAGTTTAATTCGGAAAAATTTTCACAACCCCTCATGGGTTTCCATTCAAGTTTTTGGGGAGCAAGTGGGAACACCTCGTTGGGGCACCTAATGCCAAGAGCACCCACATGGCCCAAGCCAAGCGAAAACTTACACAAACATATCAAAAACAGGACACGGCGCAAAACGCCGGCCATAAACTGGGCCAAAGAAGCCCGGGAATGTACGGGGCAGAGCACCTAAAACACAGGACGACGGCACCCAGCTCGACGGCGGGCACATTGTGGGAATATTTAAAATTGGCCACGTGTTGTTCTGGCCGCTCGGCCCCGCTTACGACATTTTTCGCTTTTAGTTATTTTAGATTGCCCGACAAGCTTACCGTGCGAGTGCAATTTGAAAATATGTTAACCCTGCGATTTTGTGCGGCACGCGAGCAAGGACAAGATATCGCTGCAGTTCGTGTCAAGGCGTATACGCGATATTAACGGGAGCAACAACGGGAGCCAACAACAGCCGGAATCCGGCGAGGCAGGGATAAATTTGCACAGGCTCCAGCGGCACAGCGCCGCCAGTCGTTCAATGTGACCCAGTTAAGGCCAAAGGACTTAGCTGCCCAAGGACCACGAACCAAGGAACCGAATCGCGGAGAGCGCAACGCGATCCGCAATACGCGGAGCTCGAGACACGGGACCCGGGACATCCGGGCACAAGGAGGCGTCCAATCCCAGAACCAGACCGACACGGAGCAAGGATTATCAATTTACTTGGCACTTTAATGGAGTTGGCCACGATGCCGCGACGCCTGATCCGCTCCGCTCCGGTCCTCCTGCTGGCCCTGCTCCTCTGCCTCATCTGCCTGCCGGGTAAGCTGCGTCAAATATGAAATTATTTCTCACGATACATTTGTCGCATATTAAATGACTCGCTCCCAGAATCTTTTCTCGTGTTTTTCCCTGCAAAAACAATTTGATATGCGCGGCTTAAAAGCATTTTGTGGGCGAATTTAAGGCATTCGCTGCCGTGTATCCTTGGCCTTTGTGCATATTTTAGCACAGACTGTCTGAGGCGGAGTGAAATGTGTGCGAAGGAAGTGGGGCTTTGTTTGGGAATTTTTTGCTCCGTTTGTCAGGGTCAATTTAAATTATGCTGGCATTTTTGCTTAAGAGCTTATGCAGCCAGAATTTGAGCCAAATTTCATTCATGTTAGCAGCTTGCGCACCGGTCGACAGCTGTGGAAGCTGTTGAAAAATCTTTGAAAATCATTTTCTGGAACCCTTTGTTCTCAGAACTTATTATAATTTGTATAAGGAATATATTTATATTTCTTTTGTATAATTTACATCTTTTAAGGGAATTCAACAATGTTAAATAGCCCAGATATGTGCATTTTAAGTCATGTGGTTTTTGTTCTTTTCCCTGAAGCTAAGCACTGATTTAATATTAGTGATTTATTTATCTTTAGTGATTCCCATTTGGTCTTGGATATTTCTCTACCTCTCAAATATCGATTGCATTGCTAAAAATAATAAAACTGCAGTCACTTTTTTTCTGGTTAAGCGCTTAACTTCTTCCAATCAATCACAGCTTTTCCCAAATTGTCAAGGACTTTTACCTTCCTCCGACTGCAAAGAGAGAAAAAAGCCAGGGAAACAAGAGAGAGAAAGGTAATTAAAATCAAAATGGCAACATGAAAAGGCAGAAATTGCTCAACTAAAAGTTAAAACTAAAGCATAACGAAAGTGACTCTCGACATTTTCATCAATGAACCAAACTCGATCAAACGCTGCACCGCTGCACTGCCTGCCCTCCCTGCAGCACCTCGCCCTCCGAAAATTCTGCTTTCGCAATAGAAAAGTTGTGGGCTGTGGAAAAGGGGCAGAGGGGCCGCCCAGCGAGTGGGACTTTATCCACCGAACTGTGCCAGGGCGCGGCTCTGGATGCTTTAAATTGTGCTAAAAGCCTGAAACTTTGCTATCCCTGCCCCGCCGCTAACCCCAGTCGCCGGTGCTTTGCTCCGATTCGGGGCATCCCCTCGCAAGCTGTTCGATTCTTTTGGCCATGAAAGTGACGGACGGAAACGCTCGAGGAGACTCAGCCAATTGAACGAGAAATAACAACAATCAGGGTAACAAGTGGTGAGGCGGCGGCCGAGGAGCGGGCTTGGGGTAGGTGAAAAGTGGAAGAGCGAAAAAAGTTAAAAACTTTTACTTTTGTTTAATCAAATTCAGCTGCCCGGTTGAGCATCATTGAATGCTTGTAACAGCAGTGAAGTTACTCCGAGGGGCCGACCGCAGATCCGCCCTTTGTTGGCTTTCCACTGGATAGCCTTGCGGTAGCGATAAGTTGCTCAAGTCCCGGGTTATTTTCCCACGAGATACTTTCCGCCCGCCGCCAAAGTGGCACGCCCGACTTAAACGCTTAACAACAATTATTACACAAAGTTACGGCCTGCCCTCGGCCCACTCCCAGGTCTCCTGGCTCCCACGCCCCCGTCTCTGTGCTGTCATCATTATGGCCGAAAACTAGGCTGGCATTTTGATGAGAGTGTCCATCCGAGAGGAGAGCCCTTCCTGCTTCGCCGCCACTCGAGGTGCTCAGGAGGGGAGTGCGATTACGGCGCTCCATAACTGCTGCCAGGCGCCTAGGGGTTAAGCCAATTTCCACCACCATCATCATCAGCATCATAATCAGGTCCTGCATTAGCCTCATCATCCCGACAACATGCCCATCATAATTAGGAAAAGTGTCGAAATGTTGTCAGCCCGAGACGGACCGAAAGGAGGCGCGTCCCGGACATCACTCAGCCTGCACTCACAGAAAATCCTTGACAAGTTTAAAGGGAATCTGATTCAAAGAAATTGTAAGAGGTGCTAAACATTTAATAGGCACTTTAAATACTTTAATATGTAAGGCCCAAATAAACTATATTTATATTTTATAAAAGATAGACATCTAGTGCTTGAATCTGTTGATGAGTAGTTCTTAGCAAGAATGTAATCATATAATTCAAATAATCATAATTAAAGTAACTGATATAATAGTGGAATTAAGTTGTATAGTTCCCCTTAAAAGCAGACATTCAATTTGGTAAATATTCTTAAATTTAAATCAAAGATTCCCTGCTCCATATCGTCAGCCATTTGGTTACTTCCCGAATTAAAATGACTGAAGTTTTCCTCGCTCAGCTGCGATTTTTCGCATAGTTTTTCCGCTTGCCGCTGTTGTTATTATTGTTGCCATAACAATAACAGAGCAGACAAACAAAAACAAGCAACTACGCAGCAATAACAAGAGCGGGCGAAGTTAGACATCGCCGGGCTCAACTCGCTTCCGGCTGAGGCGAGTGTAGGGCGGAAGGCGGAGAGCGTTCAGAGGCGTTTGATTAAAACACTTTCGACTAAAAATGCCCGCGGGACCTGGGAGCTGGCTGCTCGGTTAATTTTAGTGTAGGGCGGCTGCTCGGGTTTCCCGTGCAGTCCCAGCACCAGCCTTCCTCCGACGGCGAGTCAATGAAATTCTGCATGATGAGGCTCGTTTTATGTGTGAGAGTTTTCCCCGCCCCGCCGCTGCCACGCTCATTACGCAAGTTTTCCCCCATCCGCCGGCAAGTGCTCGACTTGATTTCCCTCCTCCTCCTCCCCGCTATCTGTTTGTGCCGCTTTTCCTTTATGTATTCTTTTCTTTTTTTATTTTTTATTCTTGCGCACAATTTGTTTTTACAGTGGCGGGCTGCAGAGGGGCCTGTGTTCGTGTCTGTTTTTACAACTTTTTAGTTCGCCACATCCCTCTCTTTGCGATGTCGCGGAAAGATTAAGCAAATTTTTTTAGGGCTCCGCCAGTTGTGCGCGCGCCCTTGTCCCTTTTCGGTCCCCGAAAACATCCCTAATGCCCCTATGCAGCGCTGTCCTAAACGATAATTTTCTTCCTAATAATTTCAGTTTATTATTTTGTTTTCATTTTTTCTTTGCACTGAGCCGGTCCTTGAAATTCCCAGTAATTCGTCTGTTTTATTGCACTTTTTTACGCCGTTTTGATTTGTTTCATCGCTGGCTGGCACGCCCCTTTTGTTCGCCCACCGCCTGCCCTGCCCGACTCGTCCCTTGCCAAGATCCTTGAAGTGTCAGAAGGCAGCTGTTGGTTTTTATATGTTTTGCGGGCAAATGAGTTGAAGGATGACAGTGGGCTTTGAGAGGATAATAAGCTGGATGTTTATAAGTACAACTAATTGTATGATACTTACATAAATAATTATAATAGGCTTTGATTGAACTTATATATTTTGTAGTTAATATGACGCTGCGTATGCGTGATATTATTGCCTACTAAATAACTCATACGCAGTGTTGATCACTTTATAAGAGAATATATTTCTTTGTAATCATGCGAGACAAACAAAACTAATTGTAAATGTTACTTGTATTATCTTATAATTACTAAAATTAATTTTATTCGTGAAAGCATAAAATAAAACATACAATAAAGTTCAACAAGGCTTAATAAAAAGGTTTTCGCTTTCTCCCTCACTCTCTTTAAAGTTAAAACCATCTGAATACTTCAATGAACTTCCCGCTCTCCCTTGCGCAAATTCCTTGCCCACTGTGCTCGAAGGGAAATGGAATTTTTGTAACTTTATTATAATCAAGTTGGCTGCAGTGCATCATTAGTGCAGGCAATTAAAAAGTTTTTTATATGCAATCGCTTTATCTTTATTGCACGTACACGAAGCATAAACATAAAACATGATAACGCACACACACACACACACACACCCTGGGCCACACAACCTCTCTCCCTAAGAGAGGGAGAGCCACATAGACACAACATGCACGACTTGGCCGGGCTCGTTAAAAGAGGCTTCCAGAGTTTTTGCATTTACTTTGAGCACGGCAAAATACGCTAAGCTTGATTAGGAAATGGCGGGAGCCTCCTCGTCTAGATTTTTCCTTTCACTCGGCGGGGCTCGATGGCTGCTGAAGAGCACTCGATGAATGCCATTTTCTCTTTTGTGCATTTGTGCAATCTGTGATCACTGTTCAATAGTTAATTAAGACAAAGCTGCACTCCCCTCCGCATTGCAAATTGAACAAGTTGAGTAGGTTAGCTAAGAACACCCATACTAAGTATAAAGAGTTCTCGAGCTCTACGCCAATAATCAATGGATTTAATTTTAGCTTTCGCCATATTCACAATAATAATTGTGATCCAGAAAAATGCCTAGATCAACTTGATTGCTAATTTTAAAGACAAGGCTTTATGATGCTCCCTGTTGTGCACACCCCGTGCAGATCTAGAAAACTCAATAAATTTTAATTAAAATGGAAAGGCAAAGCAAGCCTTGGCTTGACTTCTTATCAACCGAGTGCCAACTACTTTCGAGCCCTGCACCGAGTGCCTCATCCTCGCGCTTTTGCTTTCGCTCTCTCTGGCGCTGTTTCTATCTTTGACTTTTGGCAAAAGTTTCCAGCGAAATTTATGGCGCCAATTTGCCAAATTTACGCGTTGCATGTGTATGGGAATCTGCAGGCAGCAATCTGCATGCAGGAAAACCCCCAAAGCTCTCGAATCGTGTGTAAGAGTCGCACAATTTATTGTCGATTTACGTATATATATTTATTGCGATTTCAGGTGCTCAGCTCCTACCTGCGAGTCGGGGCGTGACCTTGTTTTTCGATTCCCCCGCCGGCTGCCAGGGCAACCAAACATCAGTTTTATGCCAATTATCAGCTTTTCGGTCGCCCCACAAACTTTGGCTCTTAGTCGGCCTCGACACCCACTCCACACCCATCCCGTCGGCCGGCCCAAGTACATGCAAATCAATTCAAGTTCGTAATTAGCTAATTAATTTCACTTGCCATCGAAACTCATCTTAAACTTTCACCAACTTTGCTCGGCGCTGGCAGGGGCAGCCGAAAAATGAAGATTAATTTATTGAACAAGAACGCCGGAGCCGTAAATCGTTTTAATTGTCGTAACGAGTATTCCGGATAAATGGGGATCGGGGCATTCGAGATATATCTAAGCCGTCGGGGAGATGGCGGGGATGGCAAACAAAACACTAAGTCATTAATTTCCACTCACAACCTATTCATTTCCTTTTTTCCCGTCCATTTTGTAGCCATCAGAGGGCAGTCGGAGGAGACATCAATA
Organism: Drosophila trapezifrons; assembly: GCA_018874455.1. Classification (NCBI taxonomy): domain Eukaryota; kingdom Metazoa; phylum Arthropoda; class Insecta; order Diptera; family Drosophilidae; genus Drosophila; species Drosophila trapezifrons. Next base: position 15,627 of record JAEIIF010009196.1, read on the forward strand.
TTAAACAGCAAAGGGACAAATGGACGGGCATTTCAAAGAACTCAATCAAGGCGCGAGGCATTAATTCCGGCGACAACGCAAATGGCCCGAACGGCGGACAAAGCCGCCGCATTTGGGCCAACAATGGCTGCTGCAAGTGCAGCCTCGACCCGCCCCAGCAGCAACAATGTGGCCATTAATAACGTTAGCGACAATGGCGATCAGCGGCTGACCGCTGCCCTCGAGGCGAATCTGATTATGAGCAGTCGGAATATCCAGGAGCAGCACAGCTACAGAATCACGCACCACAACAATGCCACATCTCCAGCAGCAGGAGCAGCAGGAGCAGCACCAGCAGCACCAGTAGGAGCAGCAGCTGCAGCAGCCTCGGAGGCGGCAGCAATCGCATTGAATGCAACAATAGCAACAGAGGCCACCGCATCAACAACCGAACCGGCAACAACAACGACAACGCGTCGCACCACACGCCGCCCGGTGGCAACAACAACGCTGAAGCCACCGCCAACAATAGATGATTACCAGACGATAATTAGCCAGGCCGGCACCCATGCCTATCTGCCATGCAATGTAAGTTGAGCAACTACACTGGTCGAACGCACTTGGCTTTGACTTAAAACCCATTGAAATATTTATGAAACTCTTCTTGTCAATAGTAACCCCAATGCAATGCATTTTATATATTTAATTCGATTTTTATTTTTGCTAGAACGATAGGACTCCAAATATCAGGAGTATTCTTCAATTTAATACGTTTTTCCCCTGTGTGCCTCGTATCCTGGCATTCCCTTCAATTAGCCCCTGGCTCCGATTGGATTTCACTGTAGAAATCAGAATCAAGAACCGAGAATGCGGCCAAGCCGACTGAATGGCTCAGGCTGCCCTGGAACGCATAATTTGGGGGAAATTCGAGGTAAAAGTGGCTGGAAATTTTCCTGAAAATTCAATCAGACCTCGCTCAGGCAAACTCTTTCATGCTCCCTTGTTTACTCATCAATCCTTCAGAGAGAAGTTCTTCGTCAAATTGCGTTGGCTGTGAAAATATTTACCAGAGCATTTTTATTAATTATTGATAATTTATAATAAGCAGCTGATTATACAGCTCTGCTCGGGTGGAGAAGAAGGAGAGGGCGCATCAGGAAGTGGCGGAGGAGGAGGAGGTTGAACCCAAGGGATGTGGCATCGATTGGCACGACTTCCGCTCTTTTTTTTACCATTTTAGAGCTTTGAACTAATTTACGCTGGCCGCTGTCGGAACTGAGCGAAAACAAAACCGGAAATTGCTGATGCTCTGATGTCGATGCCACGCCCTAGCCAAAGGGCATACATAAGCAGCTGCGAACACTCGAAGAAATTTAAGGAAATATATATAAATCTAAGAGTGAGATTTGTGCTATTTAAAATGCATTAATATAAAATCTTTTTGTCAGGCGACAATAAATGCAGATCGAGAATAATTCATAAATCGATATTTGGGACTATAAATATAAGAAAGGGTTCCCACTCCTAAAGACTTTAGTTTTGTGTATTTATCTTAGATGTTTGCCATTTACTATACTATAAGGTTATGTTTAATTAAATTTCCAGAGCCCCATATATTAAAATACAGCCCAAACATTTTAAATAAATTCTTTATTAGATTCTAGTAAGCATTTTGTAAGGCCAACTTCTTTCAATTAATTAATACCAGTGTAATAAAGGAAAATTACAAAGAGGATGCGGAAGGAGCTGGAGCTGAAGGAGACACATTTTTGTTTGCAGCTGCTCAAAAACGATGACCCAAATAGTTGGCGCTATGTACGCTTACACATCCGCTGTGTACATAAGTATGTACTCGGGCCGCACTTATGTACGCACGACGCGATGGCATCCGCTAATAACTTAGTTACCCGGTGCTCCTTGGCGCTGTGCCTGCTGCGTCCGCTTGGTGCATCCCCGCATCCGCACATCCGCACATCCGAATCCGTATCCGAGTCCGCATATCCGCGCTTCGCATTGCAAATTATAATTGGCGCTGCTGGATGCGAACGCTGCCAGTGCCGGGCTACTATTTACTGGTTACTGTTTGGACAGGAAATTACCGAACTTGGAGTTGCACAAATAAATATTCCGTCCAGCTGACAAGCCCAGACGCGCATATATTCCTTGAGGATCTCGTTGAAAGCCAGTGAACCGAGAGGAAAAAACTGCGGGAGAACGAGGTGCGAGTTAATTAAAGGATGCAGTGAAAAAGGGTTTTATTTACTTACCTTTGACTTGCTTAGTTCTTAAAAAGGTCTCCTCAGAATAATTCGTATTCATTTGTGACTGTGTTTGTTTTGGATTCGGTAAGCAGGAGGGCAAAATTATTTTAAAACACATCTGTGAGCGATCAAGTGGAATTTACTGGAAAATAACACAATTGGGCAAGTCACAAAGATTTTTTGATAGCTTCCAGAATTTAATTTCTAAGAATTGAGGGAAGCATTTCCTAGAATTTGTAAACCAAGTTTTGACTTTAAATTTAAGAGCTTTAGTGTCGATATAAACTGCAATCTGAAACTCCACCTATAGCCGAAATAAATATGCAAATTTAGCAAATACTATACATGACGTGCATAGCATAGCTCCCCGTGGGGTATAAGTTCCCTCAGCCATGAACTCCCCCTCCTGAAAATCGAAAAACAATCTACTATAAAATATTTATCAGATAATTTGATACGTACACACATAGCCGATGCCCCGATACTCGCTTTTGGCTGTTGGCACAGCACGGCTGTGCGCGGATATATTTATATGCCCGGAATAATCTTGAAATCTGCTTAAACCTAATCAATTAATAATACATTTTGAGACCGTGGGCGTCACAAAGAAAGCAGCTGAAGGATACAAAATCTGGCGGTACGCAGGGCAGGGCCGAGGGAGCCGGAACCCACAAAAATGCTTTGCCTGCAAGCACTTGAATATTTTTTACCCAGAATCGAGTCGACTGACTGCTCCCCCTCGCCCACTGTCATTCCTTTCTTGTTCTCCCCCAGCTTTTTTTCGGCAAAGTCAGCGAAAAGTTTCCTCTCGTTTTTGTACTTTTTTTCTTGTTGTGCTGTGTTATTTCGGTGAAGATATGAAAGCAGGCACTTTGAGGTGTATTGTTGTGTGAAAAGAAAGAGGAAGACGGTGCCCAGAAGACAGAAGACGGCAGACGGCGGAGAATCAACAAAATAAAAGAAATTATTTGCAAACAAGTTTAGACGAAAATTCGCAATGTTATGAGCAAACTTTGTTGTCTGCTCGACTGTGATGGAAACGGTGCTCACTCGGCGGAGTCTCAATCCCGGGCTGATGATGACGACAGCGGCTGCTGGGAGGGCGCATAAACCCCAAATGGGGCCAGGCGGAGGAAGTGGATATGGCACTTTCCAGACCCTGGACCCTGGAACAGGGAGTTTGAACTGCAGCTAAAACTAATTAACAATATTTAAATGGCAAACACTCGGCCGGGCATCTTGATAAGTGCCGACGGCCCATCACTTTATGGCGGAATTAAGCGCAATCTCCACAGGCGGCGGCAAATTTAAATTAGCTAATGCCGGGCGCGAACCTGTGCGGACCCCCCAGTCAGGCCTGGCCACACAGGGATATTTGTCAGCCGCTAGGACGAAGGCGAACGGCAGGAGACTCACTTACGCTTGCCACGTACTCGAAGTCCTGACTTGGCTGCCTGCCGAGTCTCCCTGGCTCCCAGGCCTCCGCCTCTTCCGCACTGGATAAGCATCTTCACTTAATACCGAGTATAATGTCGATGCTCAGCCCGATAATAATGTCCTTAGAGCCGGATACTCCTGGCCGTGGCTGCGGCGAAATTTAATAAACTCTCACCCCGCACAGTGGCTTCGATCGATTATTTTCCAGATTTTATCCCCGATTCCTGGCAAAACATTCAATATGGAAATTTTGCCAGCTCATGTGTCTGCAGGGAAATGATTAATTAAACGTGCCGAGGGGAAGCAATTAAAAGGAAAGCCGTGTGCAGGAGAGCTTCCATTATGGAAATAAAATAATAAGAGCACAGGCTTAAATTCTTTATTACGTATCATGATTGTTAATATCATAAAGACCTTTAATTCGCTGACCTTGAGTAAATATGAGAGTCAGTAATGAATAATCTCAAGTCTTGGGTCGGTGTATGGAGCAGGAATTTAAGTGTTGGGTAATATAAAGACTATTAAACACCGTAGACCCTCGTGGTATAAAGAGCTTCCATAATATACATTCGTATGCTTGCGTCGTACGCTTATTTAAGTCAAAATAAATCAAGGAACAAGTCCGTCTGAAGTGTAAAAAGCTCTAGAAAAATATAGAGTCTTGACAACTCTCTCACCTCGCTGATGATGAACTGCCCGAGCCGTGCACTCCAGTGAGTTGATTTGTCGCCGATGCGGAGACGTTCATACTCATTTAAAGGAGATAGTTTTTGACAGCACGTGCTCAACTGGCAATAACAGCCAGAACAAAGGGGCAGAGCGCTGTAACTAAGGGTGGGACCCGGCTAGGAGGGGGAGCCCGGCCTGCTCCAGTGTCTGCCACTTCCTTGGCGACATCCACAACAACAATGGCGGCAACAACAAGCACATAAAACGCAAATGATTATAGTATCTAATCATGACGTTGTCGTTGTCGTCCTCGTCGTCGTAGCTTCCCAGTTCCTCGATGTCTGGCCCCCGACACCGACATTGTAGTTGATGACAGTGGTTCAAAGACAGTCATTTGGCCCAGCCACGACGACCAGTTACCACAATATTTGCACTGAGAGAAACGGGGGAGAGAGAGATCCCTGTTTGCCCTGGGTAATTAGGCGGGGGTCCTTTCTGTTATTGGGAATTCATATCCCTACACAAATACGCATGTATGTGCGTACCTGATGGGCACACTTCCGCATTCCGAATCGATGACCAGCTACTTAATGTGTATTATTTTGTTTTCGCTCGGCGACGGCGGAGGAGGAGGCTGCCTGGGCAAATTGCCACTAAATTATTATTGCCATTATTGACACAAATGAATCGTCGTTTTGTTATCGTGATTGTTTACCGCCCAGCTCCCCACTGGCCCCCGAAAGTGTACACAGCTGAGGTAGAGCAGCGCAAACAAGCTTCTGCTGACATCATCATCGTCATCCCAATCGTCCCAATCCTCGTCCAATCCCCGGGACTGGTCGGACAGCTGGGATTTACTGTTTGAATTGCTTTCTGGGCGGGGATAATTGAATTAATTTTAAAAATGGAAACCCCAAATTCGAATCATTTCTCGATAATTGAAGGCAAACTTTGCTGTGTCATTCGGACAGGTCAAGCAGCTGGTGAAAAAGCCGATATCCTGGCTGCGGATGCGGGACGGCCACATCCTCACCGTGGACCAGACCACCTTCATTGCGGATCAGCGCTTCCAGTCGGTCTTCTCGCCGAATCCCGAGCGGTGGTCGCTGCAGATCAAGTATGTGCAGCTCAAGGACGAAGGGACCTACGAGTGCCAGGTGTCCACGGAGCCCAAGGCCAGTGCCATTGTCCACCTGCGGATAGTGGGTGAGTATAATTCTTTGCATACTTTTCAGGGTTCCCAGGGCTCTTACTTACTTACTGTTAGGTTGTTACAAATATTTTAATTATCAGAGCACATTCTTTGCCCCTCTCTAATAGAAGCATATATTTAATTAATTCAGGTTTCACCCCATCTTAAGCCAGGGAAAACATCAAATATTTGCACTCCTTAATCCCTAATTGATTAAGTTGATTAAGTTAGCTAATTTCAAAGGACTTACGCATGTGTACCCTGCGTAAGCCCACTCTCAGCCTCCCTAATTCACTGTCCAAACATTCCGTTGACCTACTGGCCTTCGTCCCCCAAAACCGATGCCAGAATCGAAACCGAACCCAAACCCTTGACCACACCTATAAATCTGCAATGACAGGGACAATAAATCAATGACCGTTGCACTTTCGCGAGCAAACTGTGGCGCTGTCTGTGTGAGGGTCCCTGTCTATATACCATACACTCCTTCCACATATATGTATCTATCACTTTCCCTGTGTGTCGCTTGCAGAGCCCAAAACCGAATTAATTGGCGAGTCAACGCGACATGTGAAGGCCGGAAGTCAAGTGAAATTGCGTTGCATAATTAGCCAGGCTCTCGAGCCGCCGCTGTTCATTAATTGGTTTTACAATCAGAAGCAAATCTATTTGCATAATCGTCGCGGCTGGCGTACGGAAATTGAACGCATCGATCTGCCGCCGGAAGTGCCGACCAGCAGCACCACAACAACAACAACCACGACGACGACGACCACGGAGGCGGCAACAACCAGCTCAACAACGACAACGGGGGCAGGAGCAGGACTAACAGCATCGGCCACATCCTCGGAGACGTCGGTTAATGGCTTAGCAACCATAACACGTTCATATATTTTAGATGCCATATCGCAGAACGATGTGGCCGAGTTGGGGGCCGGAGTGGCCGTCGGCACCGAGACGACAAGCTCCCAGCTCCCAGCCGATGCGGATGCCACATCCTTGTTGGCAACGACACCGCCCACACTATCCACTGCAGCCGGAGTAGCAGCAGGAGCAACAACAGCGCCGACAGGTGACTACTCAACGGCAGCAGCTGCAGCCACAGCAACAACAGCTCCGAGCAGCACCTGGCCAACGAGCACGGCGGCAGCAACGACTGCGGCAACGTCAACAACAACCTTGCTGCCAAGCAGCAGTTTCATTAAACAGATAACAGTAAGTGGCTTACCGCATTCCATCCCCGCTTTTCCCACGCCAGCTCCTTCAGCGAGAGAGTTTTCCCCATTAAATGCCTTTTCATTACCCAAATTGCCGTGACTGCGAGGCAGGCGAAATAATTTTTATTAAATTTGTATTGTCAACGTTTGTCAAATTATAATTTTTAATACGGCCCCAGCAGTTCGCGCCTGACACACTCGATCTCGTCTGACGACTGTCTCGGCTACTGAATAACGTATAATATTATTGAGTACGGTTGAGCCTCCCTAACTGGAACTTTTCATGAATACCTTAAAAATATTCTTTTAATTAGGCTTGGTTTATGTTGAGTTCAAATTCCACAGTTTATATAAATCCTAAGATATATTTGTTTATTTTTTATTAAAGTTCCATAAAAAGAAAACTAACTATAGAAAAGTGTAGATATAGTATGCTTGACTCAAAGTAAATGCCATATTATAGTGTTTAAATGCAAAAAAAGCATATAGTATTGAAAAGCTATGGAATTTTGTGTAATACTTTTTAGTTAATTTCCCAGAAACGTTTCCCAAAACCCATTTAATTAGAATAATTAGTTCTCCGCAAACTTTAAGTGGTTCGAGTTCGGGAGGCTCGACCGTACTCCCCGGCGAGTGGGTGTGTCTGAGTGCGCTCTTATTATATCATTGCAGACGGCTTCTCTCATCATTCCGGCCGTAGTCAAACTGGATTCCGGCAACTACACGTGCAGCCCCTCGAACAGTGCGCCCCGCACCATTGTGCTCCATGTGCTGAACGGTAAGGGGGGCTTTTGGGGTGGTTGGGTGTAAGTGGGCGGCGGAGGAGGGGCCCGTTTTAACTGTTTGTCTGTACGGCCGCGCAATTGAATTAAGTTTTCATTTAGCTTAATTGAATTTTATTCGGATGCGCTTGTGTTTGGTTTGACTTTTGATTTCTGCGAATATCCGCACCGTGGGATGGAGGCAATTCCCGCTTATGAATGGAAATGCCGAATTACCACAAACTGAAAGTATTGCAGAAAGCAGCACCAGGGAGCGCAGCATTTAACTAATTTTTTGTTTCCTCCTCCAGCCGCTGGGCCGGCTATTTGGGAGAGGTTTTTATTTGGCTTACACAATTTCCTACAATGGCAAACACAATGGCTGCGAAACGAAGCGAAACGAAATGAAACCAAAAACCAAACCGAATGGGGGCGAGTCCTTGGCAGGGGAAGGAGCGGTTGCAGTTTTATTGTTATCTCGAAATGGCCACAATTGCGTTATTTGCCCAATGTCCGCCAGGCAGAAACAGAACAGGGGCAGGGGCAGGGGCAGGGCCAGGGGCAGGGGCAGGGGCAGGGCCAGGAGCAGGACAGGAGCAGGAACTGGGACTCTGTTGAGTCCGAGGGCCAAGGACTCTGACAACAATGACAGTGATGCGGAGGTAAATGTCCATGACGCTCGAGACGACGATGACTGACCTATAAATGTCGCAACGTAATGGTTAGCTATCTGTCCGGTTATCCATCTCGTCCGTCACTATTTGTCATTTTGTTTGGATTACACAGGAAGAAATCTTAATTCGTCTTTCACTGGCCAAATTTACACATTTCTAGAAAAAGAGAAGTATTCCGAAAAATATAGATATAACTTTGACTTTCTTTAAGTATCCGAGCAAACATTTCTTTCCGTTTATGTATATAAAAGTTCTCCAGCGTATTTTCTAAGCAAAGATCGATAATATAAATATAACAAAATAATTAAATAATATATTATGAAGAACGTCTTAGGGTAGAAACATAAACTAGGTAAACCTTCAGCAATGGGCTTAGTTATATTTTTGACTGTGCAAACTTGTTGCCACAAACTTCCGGCTGCATTTAAATCGCCTGTCGCTCCTATTCCTGATCCAGTTCCTGTTCCTGCTCCCAGCTGTCACCTCCGACATGTGCTCCTCCATGTCTGCATTTGTTGCCTGTCGTTTTCCACTTAAATCACGCTACTTAAGGGCCCTTCGCCAGCTGACAATATGATTCGACCGTGCCGAGTGTCGGCCCAGAGCCGGCAAAACAAATGCCGGGCGATTGTGACTGATGACACCTGACGGGGGACAAGGACCCGCCGCATGATTTTCGGGGCGGACAGGTACAAGTTTGTGTTGTCGCAGGACTGGGGATGAGTGACGATTGTCAGGCTACAAATAATGGCCGTAAAAACGCCGCCGCCTGCCGAGTGGCCCTTGTGTCTAGGTCAGAAAGGGCAAACAATCGACAAAGAATATTCGCTGGGACTTCACAAATTAAATTCACAATTTAATTTGCTGTGAAATGGCCGCATTGTGCGGAGCATGACAAACAACATTTATAACACGGATTTAATGTATTTTTAATATTCGACTAATTGACGCAGATAAAAGGAAGGGCTCACAGGCCACTTGCCACTCGCTTTTTGTTGCTGTTAAGCCGGTAACTGAATAAAAACATGTTAAAGCCGAGGATAATGAAAGGCAATGCTCCAGAGATCTGTGTGGGAGTGGGTTTTTTCGTGTGTGTTCGGGCCTGGCTGAGTGCCAGACAATAATGCAATTTCAGGCGGATGAGATGAGAGCTGTACGCCCACTGTACGCCTTTTACATAATTTTAATAACATTTTCCACGAATCGCAGGCAAGTGCGAAAAGGTTAATAAACTTAATGTCATTGCTGCAGCACAATTGTTGTGGCACATTATATTTTTTATCCTTTTTTTGTTGCAGCCTTGCGTCATGACAAATGATTATTAATAACTTAATGATATTATCATTTATTTATTCAGGGATTTTTATTTTAATTGCATTCCGCTCCGCTCTGTGATTTATTTAATCGGCCAGGACTGGCTGTGGCCCTACCCTTGTTGGCGTAATTCATTTGCTAATTGCCGGCACTTTGTGAAGGGGCAATGTCAGCGTGCGGTCGGCCTTAAATTTATTCAATTTTAATAATTTTCAATAAATAATTTCGTGCATATTCGACAAGACCACGGATTTTAAAACTGATTCCGCAGACCGCAGCTCGTTTTAGGCTCATTTTCCGATGACTCGCATGATTTTTACCCGTTGCCCTCGGAAACACGCCGTGGCTGTGGTATTTGACAGTCGGGGTAATAATGGCAAAGCTGAGCTGCGAAACTCATAATTAACTTGGCCTAATTGTGGTTAACTTGTCGACTCCTTATGTGGCAACGGTGTTGGTTTATGAAATTGTGAAAGTTTTAAGGAGAAATGTTAGCCTTAAATAAATTGAGTTAAGCTAAAATTGATAAAAAGCTAAATTATGCAATGTTATAAAATTGTTTTCAAGCTTTTCCAACCAATGGAGGCTTATTAATCACTTCCGATAAAGCCTCATTACACAGGGCACAAATTTTCATTAATTAGAGGCTACATTAGAACCTTGGTTCCGATTTTTGCCGTAGTGCGACTACGGTCACACTGACTTAAAAGGTAAACAACTCAAGGAAAAATGTCGAAATTTGCTTTTACCAAGGATATTACAGAGGTTTAAATAGAAAGTGTGCAAGGGAACGAATTTATATGGAACCACACGAGTCCA
>JAEIIF010009197.1:0-15639 GCA_018874455.1 Drosophila trapezifrons
AATCCTATGTCAAGCCTCTCTAATTAATGAAGGTTTTAATACAGTATCATAACACTATAACCATTTCTGTTTACCTATTTCAATTTCCAATAATTTATATATTTTAATTTGTTTTCATTTATTTTATTTTCATTTTCTTTTACCCCGATTCCAGCTAAAGTTATTTAAGTCTTAAGTCTTAAGTGTTGCCTGCTGTATTATTTTTTATTTACCCCTCTTGGTCTTTTCTAAATAACCCTTTATGTTTACTTAGTTTTATGTTTAACTTGTAAGGAGGCTATGAAAGGGGATTATGTTTTAAACTTTAAGTTTTTAATTGGTTTAAGCAAATCTTTGACTCACTGAACGCATATATGTTACTTATTTATTCCTGGGAGATGCGTTGTGTTCTTTTCTTAGTTTTAAGCTGGATACTTTTTTGCATGGTTCGTTTATTTCCCGGACTCCAGCTGGTGGTTATGGTTTGCCTCTGGGACAGCCGCTCTGCACGTTAAATGTATTCTTTCCAGTCAATAACATTTTGATTTTACTAAGAGAAACCTTTTCTCTCCACAAATCACACACACAAAATAATAAAACCCAACTATATATATTCTGATACCTCTGAACACAAACGCCACACCATCCATGCATCATCAGGACAAGGATAATATGCTCGTCTGCCCAGCAACGGCGGCGGCGGGAGCCACGTCCCAAGATTATCTGAATGCCACGAACAACAACAGTAACAGTCGCTATCGAAAGCAAACGAACAACACTGCGAACAAACCGAAACCCGAATCGTTCTCATCGTCCAGTCCGCAGCTCTACATACACAAGCCCTACCACCACCACCACCAGCACCACCTGGCCACAGCGATGCCCAGGGCCTTGGACGACCAAACACCGCCGCCCATTCCGCCTCTGCCTCTGAATTATCAGAGATCCGATGGTTTGTTCTTCTTGTACTCATTCTATGTCCCCCCAGAAACCTCGCCAGTCTCTATATGTCTTTTCTATGTCTGTTTGTGTGCTCTAAACCGATTTCCCCGATTTCCAGATGAGAGTTACGCTAACGAGACACGAGAGCATAAGAAGCAACGTGCCATATCGAAGGCTTCGCGACAAGCTGAGCTCAAGCGATTGCGAATCGCTCAAGAAATACAGCGCGAACAGGAGGAGATTGAGGTGCAGCTGAAGGAACTGGAGGGACGCGGCGTCCTCATTGAGAAGGCCCTAAGGGGCGAGGGGCAGAACCTTGAAAAGTGTGTTTTGAGTCTTAATTTAAACCAATTTGATTACAAAACTAACTTAACGCTCTCTCTGCAGCCTGGACACGACCAAGGACAACGATGAGAAGCTACTAAAGGAACTTTTGGAGATTTGGCGCAACATCACAGCACTCAAGTAAGTCGAGACTCGAAAAACTCCAAGGATAAGCCTAATCTGATTGGTTTTGTAATAAGGAAACGCGACGAGGAACTGACTATAAGACAACAGGAACTGCAATTGGAGTATCGACATGCCCAGCTCAAGGAAGAGCTCAATCTGCGCTTGTCCTGCAACAGTGAGTGTATTGTGGTTATCCTTTAGATCCCTAATTTTACTGGAATTTCCTAAAGAACTGGACAAGAGTTCCGCCGATGTGGCCGCCGAGGGTGCCATACTCAATGAGATGCTGGAAATTGTGGCCAAGCGAGCGGCCCTGCGACCAACTGCCTCCCAACTGGACCTCACGGCGGTGGCAGGCACCTCAAGCGAGGCAGCGACGGGCATTAAGCTGGTGGGCCAACCGCTGGACCATGATGAGTCGAATGTGAGTGGAGTCATACCTCCTACAAGTACTTCCTAATTTCAAAGATGATTCTGTTTCAGATTTGAATAGCAAACGTTCCCTGGTGTCGTCTGCTGGCCTACGAAGTTCTGTGCGGACTGCTGAGCCTAAATACTTAAGAACGTACCAAAAAAACAGGAAGCTGAATATTGAAAACTAACAATACTAAATACTAGAACCCATGAGCTGTAACCGAAACGAGCAAATAACTATTCAGAGTGATTAAGCGATGAGATAGAGAGCAACAACTTGAACAAGTATATATATTTAAGTAGTGAGTGAGCCTAACTAACAGCCAGGTTAATATAATGTAAAGGCAGAGAGGAAATCAAAACCAAAAACTAATTTTGCAATTTGAACGTAGAGTACACTTAGTTCTGTATTTTTCACCCTAATTGTATGTTTAGTTAGTTAGTCGTGTTGCCACTGAAATCTGTCTGATCTTTGTATGTTGTGTTTTTCTATTTTATATTTTATATTTTCTATTTTTTTTAAATGTAATGCGTTGATTTTTGATTGTGTAACGTGACTATGCAGGGTTCGTTGTGATGATGATCGTGAGCACTTGTAAATGGTGTGTCTGAGTTTCTGTGTATACCGCTTGAATGTATTATTATTTATTTGATGAATGTAACAATGTAATATGTCATTTGCTGCCCAAAAACCAAAATCAAAGTGAACACACAAAGAGATACACACAAATACATACATACATATTTTCTATATGCAAGAGAGCGTACATAACGATGTAAAGAGCAAAAAGCAAGCAAAGCAACCATTTACTCTGTATACTAATGAAAATGATTTAAATTATTGCGTAATTTTATTTATAACCTCTGCATATATAAACATATTTATCGAATTTATTATGTAACTTTTCGATTTATTTTAAATTGAATAAAGATTTTATGAAACCTATCTCTTAGCTTTTTATTATATTGTTCGACTTGGGGTTTAATATTAAGTTTAGTCAAGATAACCCCAGGAAAATTCAAAATATTTTCATTTTCCACCGGATTTGGAAAAAGTAACTGAAATATCTCGAAGAATGACAAATATTTAACAAGAGACGGAGCTTAATTGTCGGAAAAGTTGATATTCAAAACGACCGAAATATAGAAATCAAAGTCAAAATGCAGGGAAAGAAAAATTTATTAAAAAAATTCGAAATTCTGCAACAAAAAACAGATCTGGCCAGAAAATAGCTAAGCTGGCAACCCCGCGGTTACGTTTTTGTTTACTTACGTAGTTTTATTACGTAGTGTTAATTTGGTATGACCAGTTGCCGTGGTGGAGAAAATCCACTCTTTTTTCTGACGAATTTCAGCTGAACTAACGGAAAACCTAGCGGGCACAGTGCTCACCACCAGTGTTGATATCAATCGGTAAAGCGAGCAGGCCGACAAATACAGCTATTTTTCTTAAAACGTTGCACAGCAAATAAGTTTTTTTTAAGAGCAAAAAAATTTGAACTTTTTTATGGTACAAATCTGTCGAGACTACTTATTTGGGACATCATAATCGAAACAGAATTTTTCAGCTTAATCCAATACATATCTGTAATTCTTACTTATGATTTTTTTCCCGATTTGCCATTTTCAAAATAGATCTTAAAATGCTCATATAGATATACCAATTGTTAGAGCATTAAATTATTTAATTTTAATAAACATTATTTTTTAGAAATAGCAAATATAACAGAATCCGCTATATTTGGTGGTTTCCAGTCTTTGGCTATTTGGCAAAATAGTCAGATCTAGCCAGAAAATAGCTAAGTTGGCAACACTGTTTGCGACTGCCATCGCTGAGCGTCGTTCAGACAGAAAAAAAGAAAACAACAAATATATGCAATAAACCAAACGTAAATAAAAGCATTTCGCCAAGAGAGCCAGCGTTAAAAAAATGGCCAATAATCCCGCCAATGTGCGCTGCATCAACTTCTACGATTTGTGCCGAATCTGCACCGACAGTAGTGACCACAAGACGAATGTCTACTCGCCCGAAGGACGCGCCAAGAACCTGAGCAGCAAGATCTCCGAGTGTCTCTCGCTGCAGGTGAGTGTTTGAGGAGGAGGCTTTGGTTCTGGGACAGACAGAGTTTGCTAACATGATCCGCTTGCAGATCGATGAGAAGGACCGCCTGCCCAAGGTGGTCTGCGCCCAGTGCGTGCAGCTGGTGGAGCAGATGCATGGGCTCCGCGCCACTTGCCGCAACTCGCAGACGATGCTGAACAACTGCCTTAACATCCGCCCGACCCCAAGCGGAGACAAGCTGTATATCCGGGATGCCGTCGACGAGTCTGGCAAGAGTCTCAGCGTGGTGCAGGCGGCGTCATCTGCCCAAGGCAGCGCCCAGCAGTCCAACAATCTGCTGAGCAGCATCATGCAGGCGGTGGGTATGCAGCCACAGCAACAGTACACCATCACGGTGGACAATGGCCAACAGCAGCAGCAGCAGCAGCAGCAGCGTCTCCCAGAAGTGCAGCTCAAGAGCGATAAGCAGACGTAAGTGGGTCCATATTTCCGTTAAAGATTCATCTAACACCAGCTCTTTTTCACTTTATTATAATTTTAGGGCTTTGGAGGAGTTTATCCGGCTCAAGCCTGACATCAAGATTACGCCGCTGGGCAAAAAGGATACAAGCACCAACACCACCAGGCCACAGCAGGCAAACTCTCAGCAGCCACCTCTCCAGCCACATGCGGTGACCACTGCCACAGTAAACACGCCCCAGCTGCAGTTGCAGACTCAAATAGGCGATCAGCTGCAACCTCTCTGGCAGCAGATCCAGCAACTGCAACTGCAGCAGCAGCTCCAGCAACTCACCAACCAACTGCAGGCCACCACTCAGTTTAGCGCCACTGCAACGGATGACTCGGCAAGTGCGGGCGACAGCAAAAAGCCCAAGCTGAACTTCGTGATATCCAGTTCACCGGCGCCACAGTTTACCACCTCCATGCCGCAGTTCGGAACGAATCAGCCGCAGATCCAGCTGCAGTTAATGCCCAACGGAGGAGGCGTGACGAGTGCCACCACCGGGTCCACACAGTCGCAGTTTAATGCTGCTTTGCTCTCCAGTTTGGCAGCTCCGCAGTCGTCAGCTCCGAATATGATGTCGCCCAACAAATGCTTCCTGCCTGTCACCATTCGCGACGAGAACTCGGACCAACAGATCGTGGCGCATATAGACACCAAGAATCTGGTGCTACCCACCACTTACCAAGTGCAGATGAAGCTGCAGCCCCAGCTGGCCACCGCCGACGGGCAGCCAATCATGCAGCTGACGCCCACCTCTATTCCGGCCACTCTGCAACTGACACCGCAGACGCTGAGCAGCAATCCGGGAAACAGCTTCCAGGGCACCTCTCAGAACCAGTTCCTGGCGCCCCAGCCTCCCCCTCAGCAGCAGCAGCAGCAGCAACAACAGCATCTGGCTCCACTCACCGCCCAGGTAACCTCCCAACAAATCATCAGATCTCCGCAGACCAGCACCACCAGTCCGCAGTTGGTGATTAGGAGTGTGACCACGATGCCAACGACTCCCACCACCCCCACGAACAGCAAGGAGGCGCCCGCCTTCAAGACACCTTCACCCAGACAAAGACAGCTACCAGCGCAGAAGCCTAAAGCGAGTCCTGCGACAGGACCCTTACCCACATCCCCGGCTCCCACTCAGCCAGCGGTAGCACCGAATATACCACCCATCAACGAGGTCAGGAGACTAGTGAGTCCGCCGAAGCAGCACCAACAGCAGCAGCCGGTAGTGAAGCAACAGCAGACCACGACATCAACGCCCAATCCGGCAGCCCTGCAACGACTCTCCTCGAACACAACCATTACGAAGGTGCCTGCCAAGCAGGCTGCTCCAGCGCCAGCGCAGGCTCCCACTCAAGCCGCCACCGCACCCGCTAAACTTCCCCTGCTGAATAAGCAGAATATCACCATCAGTCGAATCTCCACGATACCATCCAAGCAACAAATGAAGCAGCCAGTTACTGCCCCTGGACCGCCTGGACCTCAACCCATTCACGTTAACATTCCCGCACTTAACAAGCCGCCGCCTCCTTCGATTTCCGCGCAGCACAAGAAACCACCCGACCAGGATCAGGGAACCCCGGGACAGAAGGTAAAAGCGGTGCGGACATCACCACAGAAGATTCAGCCCTTGTCCAGCCAAGATGGACTTAACAAATCTGGGGATGCGACCGCACCAACTGGCGGCTCAGCGCTTATCTGCCCCACATGCAACCGCGAGTTCAAGAAGAGGGAACACCTCACCCAGCACGTCAAGCTGCATGCGGGGCTGCGACCCTTCAAGTGCTCGGAAGATGCCTGCGACAAGGCCTTCAGCCGCAAGGAGCACCTGTCCCGACATTTGATCTCTCATTCCGGCCAGAAGATGCACACCTGCGAGGTCTGCAGGAAGCCCTTCTCGCGCAAGGACAACCTCAACAAGCACAAGCGGTAAGGGCTTGTTTATAATTGTTCTTATTAGGTCGAAAATATGACAATATATTACCCCGACAGGATTCACACTCAAACAGCCAACGAGACGCTATATTGCTGCGATGTCTGCAATAAGAACTTTGCCACCAAGCTGCACTTTGAGAAGCACAGGGAAATGCACAAAAAGCCCCGACCGGAAAATTCGGTTCGCGCTGCGGCAACTGCTGCTCCCGCGCCAGCCTCTGCGCCCGCTCAAGTCCGCAGCAATGGCCAGGTGCCCAATAAGGTGAGTTTTCAATATCTTGTAAACTTTATTAACCAACCAAACCAACAATTACTCGCCAGGCTCTATATGAAGTTAAACAGCGCCCTCCCCAGCAGCAGCAGCAGCAACAGACGCAAACGCAGCCACAGCAGGCGCAGATTATGCATGTGGTGACCACCCAGGACTTGGCCGGGAACACCATAACGATCACCCAAGCACCCGACCCCAATATGCCCGCTTCTCTGGCCAACTTTATGCAGCTGGGCTTCCCGCAATTCCAGAATCCCAGCGCACCAGCCGCCAATCAGTTAGTATGTAAGCTCGCAAAGTAGACTCCCCAGCTACCGTACTCCACCACCTCCAGCTTACCTCGTTTCCTAGTCCGCGGTCTACGTCTGCTCCAGTTGCTGGTCGCCAGTTCCTTAATGCTTTTTAGTTAGTACTTAGTGTACTTGTTTCTTTTTCGTTGTGCAATATTATTTTAACTCCCTAACTTATTTTAGTTTACTTTTGTGTTACTTCGGTATGCTTTTATTGAGTGTGTCCCGCAGCAGTGCTAGGTATTCCAGCTCTTATTTTAAGATAAGCATTGTAAATATCTGTGTATGATCTTAGGTCTAAGCTGAAAACAAATCTGATGGAAATAACCTTTTTTGGGTGAAGATAAAAATGAATTCCATTGTGAAAATAAATAGAATGTATAATTTATGGCAGATAGTGTGTGTGTGTAGTAGAATTTTATTTGGATTGCACTGGAGCCTTCGGTTTTTGTGGCGCTATAAAGCAGATGGCAGGCTGCCGGGCGGCGGGCAGGCTGGCCCCAGTGTGTTTACGTGATTATTTTTGGTAAGACTCGCCCCGCCGCTGAAAGTATGAATATCAGACGGTTGGTTAATATCCAATGGCCGGCCGGATTCCTGAAAGATTTCCGAAAGAGCTCGTAATTCTTACTCTCTAGCATGCGAACGAACGAAAAACGAATAACAAATGCAAGCCCGTTTCCAGCCGGTTTTCCAAATCCGAAAATTTATTAGCATGAAATAGTAAAACCAATTTCCAATGAATTTGTATGTTTAATTGGCGAAATTTAATAATACTTGGCGTGGCATGTGTGGGTGTGTATTACATATGGGAAAGCTTACGAAACTAGGCTCAAGATCTATGTGGGCGAAGCACAGACATTCAACGTGTATAATACATAAAATTCTTTGGGCTAACAATTAACAGAGAACTGCAAGCTATAAACCAACAGAAACAGAAACCAATAGCAACTCCAACTAAAGGCTTTTAGCAATAGAAGATCTGAAGTGATGTCACTGGGGAAGTCATAAACCCACGGGAGTAAGACAAGTGAGTGACAAGTGATGTGGGGGTGGTGTTTAAGAGAGTGACAAATAACATATTCCGTGAAAGATTTGTGACTAAAGGAGAGATATAGGTAAGGCAAAGTAAGGTTCAAAATATGTCTAAAATGATTTTTAAGAAAAAAAAAAAAAACTCTTTTGAGAAAGTTATCTTAAATCTATCTAATCAAGCCAAAACATCTTGATTATTGCTTTTCTTTCCATATCTTAATATACATCAAAGTGTCTTCGGTAATACTCACTAGTAAATATCAAGGTTTTTGCAAATAACCTTTTCTAATCAAAATGTAATGGAAATGCTTTATTAAATACATGAAAGCCCTTTAAAAAACCAACCTCAAGATCTATAATCAATAATAGCTCCTGCTGGTTATTTATCAATCATATCCTATGAAATATGTAGAAATAATATTCTCAGTAAGAAGCAGGAGGGACTCTAGATCTAATTAATATAAAGCAAACGAAGAAGAAGAGAAAACAAGCCGCTGAGACAGCCAACTAAATGTAAATGGGGTGCGAAATCCAACAAAACAATCTACGTGGAACTAACTACTGTGTGAGGGGATTAGGATTAGGGTCGTGCAGTGTTAGGACTTAAGGTTGGGCCCCGCCACCGAGAACTCGTATCGAAGCGATCGGAGAATGCATATTAAATAGGTGAAAATGAAGGGGGGCTACCTTGGGGATCGGGGGTGGTGGGTTTTCTCCCTATCAGTCGTAGGCCAGGGAAAACTGGTTGACCTTCTGCACGTCTCCCCAAACCTGCACTGCCTGGATGTCGGAGAGGGAGAAGAGGGTCTCGTACTGGGTAATAAAATTGTGACCCGCCTCCCTGCCCTGGTAGACTCGCATGATGGAGTTATCGTAGTCGAAGGCGAACTCGAGGCAGAACGAGGACTCTGTGGATGAAAGTTGGAGCGCCTCGTCAATCTCGTTCATAATGCTGGCAAAGTTCTGGGTCAGATTTTGGGTCTTATCGCTAGCGCCTGTACCGTCGAAGATGTTCAGGTACTTCTCCTGGTGCAGGCTGCTCCATTCGCCGTTCCGTTTGTAGTTCTCGACGATCGTCTGCGTGGGAATAACCACCTTGAAGTGGTACGTGATGTTGTCCGTACAATCCGGACTGTTGACAAAGTTCACCGAGAATCTGTCGGGGGAGGGAGAGAAAAGCCATTATATTTAGGGCATCGCTTTGTTTAGATCCCACCTAGGTGCTAATGACGTCGCCTAGGACTGGAGCCCTTCAAGTCTAAGCTCTGGCTAACATGTTAAAGAATCATTTATCAAGACATCTCAGCTCGAAGGTCTTGTTAACTTTCATACAAATTATCTAATAGTTTATGTCAATAATTTAACGATTTAATTCACATTCAAAATGTGAAGCACAAAAAATTGTAATCTTTTCAAACAAATTCTAGCTGAACGATTTGTCCAAATATTTATAACTTTTCATAGTAAATGTCTCAAAGCCTTTCTGTACGAATTTTAGTTTAAATCACATTTTAGCCCATTAATAACGAACCATTACCATTCAAATTTATTAAGGAAAGGTACAATTTATTTTCTCTGTTCTCACGTAAATCTAATTTTAAAATTTGGAAAGCAACCAAACGCTGTTCCGGAAAACCCGCCAATTTATTCTGATACGCATTTGGACTCACAGACAGTTTTAAGGAACCCGAACCCACCATTCATCACATATTCGTGCTAATGACGTAGCGATTTGCACGTTTGACCCTCCGTCTGACAACTGCTTAGTCATCATAATTGTTTCCATGGCACATGGCGGTTCGGTGAGTTTTTTTTTTTTTTGGAGCTCATAGAAGTCGTGGGTGTGAAAACGTGCCAAGCATTCAAGGAATGGAATTTGGATATAAAATTTTTGACGTCCGCCCATTAGGAATTTCAGATTTCTGCGTAAAATATGTGTTAGTCACTGTGCATTTAAAGTTCCTGCGAAAACTGGGACCTTATCTAAGTTCGAGAGTTACAAGAATGCAGCGGAGAGGGAGCAACCTTTCCCATGACACATTTCAGTAGCAGCTATCAATAGTGTCTTATCGACCCAAACAAAAGATAACAAATCGAAGGTCTTGCATTATGAAATAGGAAGTTGGACAATCAAGAACCCGGATTCCACCGTGATGTAACTGAGTTGGTTAGATGATTTGATTTATTGACATCATTTAACTATTCATAAGCTGATTAACGAACTTCCCACCCAAATTCGTCTTGTTCTTTTCGTCGCTTTCATCTTTTATACCATTTGTTACGGCTACACTTATTGTTGTTTTCTTCGTTTGCCGGCATCTTCAGCGCGTGTCTGATTTAATTCGTCCGGTGATGTCATTGATGGTGGAATTGATACAGTAAAGCCAGACAACTCGAGCTTAACCCATATAAGACAGGAATAACTTAAAATTGAATACTTTGAGAATATCTATAGAGACTTTAAGTTCTTCCTTTTCAACTATGTGTTTCATTTAAAGTGTAAAATGATATTTTTGGATTTTTTAATAGGATGTGAAGTTTTGTCTTCAGTAATTTGCAGTAAGAAAATGTTACATGAGTCTTCACTCCTTGGGTACCTTAGAAACCAATAAATGTTTCAATCTTTACGATATTTAACATGAAATAAAGCAGTGTAAACATTTTCCTACATTTTTATGGTTATTTTACAAACTTGTAAGGCAAATATGGACATTTTGATAAAGGGGGTTAAACAATCTGTGACAAATTCGTGTGTTTTGTACGTGTTAATGGTTGCTTTATTGTCTGCTATCATCGCCGCCTGCCTTATCGCCCTAATAGATCATAAACTCATAAATGGCCAGTGGAATTTCTAAAAAAAGATCTAGGGGGAATCGAGCATAAATTATTCAAATTTCATAGCCCATTTGTATGTTTCATGTGTGAGCTATAAATCGTATGCGAGCTCGTGAGAATTTATTCTAAATAAATTGGGTCACATACGATACGTAGAGCATTTTTTAGGGCACTAAATTTCTGCACGCAAGGAGCTAATATTTAGCTAATGGCTAATCGATTTTCTTAAATTTTCAGGCAGGACTACTTACTGCTGTGGATTCTGGAGCATGGTGCCGCTGATGGACAGGCTGGTCACGAGGTCGGAGGCATTGGCATTGGTGGGCAGCACGGCGAGGAACTTTACATCAGGCATCTTGTTTGGGTTTATTTTTAGGCTGGTGCTGGTATGCAGCTCGTGTGTGTAATTGCAAATTATATCCGGTGAAATGTTAAGACCGCTTCGGGACTTTGCTGTGGCAGTTGCCAACGGTTACGTTAACTATAATCACCGGCGGAGGAGTAGTTAGCACTTGGCCGACTGGGGCAATACTGTTGGGGCTTGCACAGAGACGCGGCTATTTTAAGGGAGCGCGAAAGGGGATTTGGGAGCCAACAAGACGTCACGGGTAAAGTACGTTCGGGGAGTACATATTTGTTCAGCTTTTTCATTAAGACGCGTCGTCGCTGCCCCGTCCGTCCGCTATCGCGTGTGATACAAAACTGAGCAGGAACACACTTCTGGGAGGCGGAGAGCCGACTGGCAGCTGAGTGATACCCACACCTGTTAGTCAATTCATTCCGGGCTCCGCAGAGAATCGTGAGCATTTGTTTAAGTGCGCTCTCCGAGCTATTTGAATTTGAAAACTTACGCGCTCACTTCGATAAATGAGTAATTGTATCGATATCATGCCTGCTTTAAAATAATTAGTTTATTCTTATTTATTTATTTGTATTATTATTTATTTGTTGATATATTCAAAAACTTTCTAAATTGTGTACGAGTGTGTACATACAACTGAACTCGTACTTGGGGGTGTAAAACCGGGATAAATCTTAATTTTTATAGGTAAAATATACTGTAGTTCATTGTGCAAGTCTCTTCATTATAAAATTTGGAGTAAAATTCTTTATCCTTCTTCTTCTCCACATTCAGTGCTTGATACATCTGCCAACTCCGCCTCAGTGTCGACGTCGCCCTCGTATCCGGAGTTGGTCCTTGAGACAATACGGGTAATATTATGCCCTTCGGAGGCAGGGTGCAGTTCATCCGCACTACGGGAGGTGCTGAAGCAATTAGTGAAGTGCCGGCAGGTGTCGACCAGCCTTTCTCCCTTGTTAAAGGCCTCGATCTTCTCGCGGAGGTTGCGCTTCGTACTGAGCTGGCTGGCTTGAGGCTTCGGACTGAGCTGGCTGGTTTGAGATGTTGGCTTCTCCAGAACAGCGAGCACCTTCTCCATACCCTCTCCGGCAAGCTTGAAACCGGAAAAGCTTTCCCTTAATATTTGACTCTCGTTTAGAGTCTCAAAATCAAACAGAAGAGCCCTAGTCTGGGCCAGATCCGTGGACAAACTGATTCCCGACAATGTGGAATTCTGCGATGCATTTGCCGCACAGACAGACTCAAATCCCATGATCAGGCGTCGGATCTTGGGGGCCGGCGTATGGGAGCCAGTCTTCGTCAACTGCATCATTCCGCCCGCCACATCATCCACCTCCCTAAGCAGCTGCATCGATGAGTGGACGACATCCTGGTGCTGGTGGATAACCAATCGCAGGCGGTCGCGTAGGTTCTGGAGGTAAGCGCTGAGCTGACCTTGCTCCTTCTCATCGGTATCTTCAAGGAATATTAAGAGGGAATAGACCAAAGAAAAAGTAATGAACTTTTCATACGATGAAGTAATTGGTTTCGAGTTAATAAACCCATTTTTTACCTATAGGAGCCAAGCTACCCCTTTTATAATGCTTACCAGGACAAGAACCCTCGGACATTTTTTGGTTATTGTAATCGGCCATTTAAATTTTTCGAATTTTTTTAGGGGCAACCAAATGAGGTAAAATCAGCCGTGATCTTACAAATGTAATACATTTTCTACGGGTCTTTCAATTTTGACATGCCAATTTCAAAGGCTACCTGATTCTGATACAGAAATTTAAACATGTTTTATATTTTTCTAGGCAAGCGCTTGAAAATTCAAAAATGCCGGCCAAAACTGCTTTTGCAGTAAATTAACTAATTTACTTATTATTTAAATATCGCGCGAAAAGTGCAGATAATCCCAGACTATTTTAAATACCTCCTCAGCACCTGGTTACACTTGAAATGGCCCTTTGGCGCTGCCAGAAATAACAGGACATGTTGCGATTTTTCATCGTTTGTCGTGTGAAAACTCTTGAGAAGGGGTTCGCATCCCTGGGAATAAAGGAATAATGAGATTTTCCTTGACAAAACACCTCAAAACCGTCGAGAAAGCCAATTAAACACTCGTGAAACCCTCATGGACCAGCGTTGCCCCCTTTTCACCAATGTCTCTAACCATTTTATAACAGTTTATAAATATGACACTTTTATACTGTATTTTCTTTCGTGCTGTATAGTGCCGCCGAAAGCCTCTCTGTCGTAAATCTTCACGTTTTTGTTTACTTACGTTGTAAACAGTTACGTTTTTATTCTATGTTTATATGCTCTCTTTCTACTCTCTTTTCAGATCCTATAGCCCAAATCTTACCGTATGCGGAAAAAAACGAATTTTTTGAATTTAGGGAATACTGTATTTTTTATGGGGAAATCTCGACTTTTTGAGATTTTTTAAGGAGAAAACTAAATTTTATCTGGCAACACTGAGATTGCGGTCACACTGTTCCTAACGCTAACAAATTTACACGAAATCAAAACTGTTGGCGTACAAACAAGCCCGTTTTATTAATTAAAGACAGCTCCAGAACAGTTGAAAGACAGCAACATGAGGACGTCGCATCTGGTGGTCGTGGTCTGCTTCCTGGCGGGACTGGCGCAAACGTCACTGGCCCTGAAAGAGGAGGACTGCGAAGGTATGTGATGGATGGCCACGTAAGTGGTTAAGGTGTTCTGGACAGATTTTCACCGGCCTGTGCGGTTTTCCAGTGTGTGTAAAGACGGTGCGGCGGTTCGCGGACTCGCTGGACGAGGCCACCAAGAAGGACTACAAGCAGATCGAGACGGCCTTCAAGAAGTACTGCAAGACGCAGAAGAACAAGGAGCACAGATTCGTGAGTAGCCGGCAAACAAATGCCCCCCTTCCCCGCCGTTATTTCTGCAGAACTAATGATCCACGTATGCTGTGCGTTATTCCACGTAGTGCTACTACCTCGGTGGTCTAGAGGAATCGGCCACGGGCATCCTTAATGAGCTGAGCAAGCCCCTGAGCTGGTCCATGCCGGCGGAGAAGATCTGCGAGAAGCTGAAGAAGAAGGATTCCCAAATCTGCGACCTGCGCTATGGTAAATATAATGAAACTCAAGCAAGTGGAACGAAGAAAGTAGTTAGTAATAGTTGGAAACAGCTCAGCTTGCCTAGAATGAGCGATATACAAAATTGTGCAATTCCTTTTTTAAGGAAATGACCTATTACTAGAAACTATACCTAAAAAGGTTTATAAGTGGGAACACGTGCCATAGATCGGTGTAAATTCAGAGACAGAGATCTTTATTGTTTAAAAAATTTATAGGAAAAACTCGAACAAAAATTTAAACGTGAAAATTTACTAAGTGAGCACATCAAATAATAACCAACCTTGACTTTAAGTTTGTCTAAAAAAGTTATATTAGAACTTATCTAGAAAGGGTTTTATGAAAGTATTTTGGATGAAAAAAGGACCATTACCCACCACTTCTTTCTACTCAATCACTCGTCCAACTTATACTAATCGAAAATGTCCATTTGCAGAGAAACAAATCGATCTGAACAACGTAGACCTGAAGAAGCTGAAGGTCAGGGACCTGAAGAAGATACTTAACGACTGGGACGAGAGCTGTGACGGTTGCCTGGAGAAGGGCGACTTCATCAAGCGCATCGAGGAGCTGAAGCCCAAGTATGCGCACGGCGAGCTGTAGAGCTCGGCTTAGAGCTAGTTACTTGTGTAGTTACAAATGGAACACGCCCACTTAGCAAAAAACAACAACAAAAACAACCACATGAAACGCCCCCACTACTACACACCCATATTTTTAGTTAATTTACAATTTTGATAGACTTTGAGAGAATTGAATATAACTATATATATACCTAAAGATAACTATATATTTTGAAATAAAAAACAACAAACACACAAGACCTCGTGCTCTCAAACGGTTGATAAATAAACAAGCAGTTTGTTTTTATTTTTCACGTGTTAATCCTCCTTTTTTTCGGTTTTCAATCTCCTCCATTCACAATTACAGTTATTGACGTACAAATTACAACAGAAATTCACAAAATATCTGGATTAAAGTTTTATTTAAATGTTAAATACATATTTCCATTGCACTTACTGCCGCGGGCCGCGTAAATTCGATGTGAGCGAAGGGCTGGCTGGCCTCAATTCATTAAATTACAATTATTAGTTAGACGTAGTCACTAAATACGAACATAAGCAGCTAGGATGATGGGGAGGTGGTGTGTGGGTGAGAGTCTGCTTCTAGAATGCAAATGGTGGTGACAAATGCTGATCCGCCGGATCCGATGCGATCCTTATCCTTAGCGACGGTACGGCTGCTTGTTGTAGCGACCGCGCTCGTTCTCCTCGGACAGGTTGGCGTACTCGCTGTACACCACACACCAGCAGTAAGTAAGGATCGCTGTAAAAGGAGAAAATTACATTTTTTATTTATGCTGATCGAAAATAAACATATACTGATAATGGTGTTTTGATACTGTATTAAAAACTTCATTAATTAGAGTTTTTATTAGAGGCTTGACATAGGATTT
>JAEIIF010009265.1:0-10406 GCA_018874455.1 Drosophila trapezifrons
AGAAAGAATTTTTCTTGAAAATAGAAAAATGAAAATCTTTCTTGATTTTATTGCTGTTGTAGCCAAAACATTTTCTATGTTTTTAAATGCGAAAATCGCCTTTAAATTCAAGAAAGAAAATGACTTTAAGAACAGACTTCTTTTAAAAATTTTTCTCTTACGTGTGCGCATACAATTCCCAACTGGTTCTAAGATCCCTGGCATGGAGTGATGGTTGCCAACCAACTTTTAGGTATGTTTGTGCTACGACGGAAGTAGCAAGTCTCTATTGCAACAGTACAATAATTTCATTTCTTATTTTAAAGGCTTCTTTCTTAAAAAAGAGTCTATTGTTTTCTTGAAACAAGAAAGAATCCACCTTTAAAAACGAAACTTCATTTCTTGTTCCAAGAAATATTTTTTCTTGTGTTAAAATCTCTTTTTTTTTAAATCCTTTCTTGTTTTAAGCAATTTAATTTCTTGAAACAAGAAAGAATCAACCTTTAAAAACAGAAGTTTATTTCTTGTTTTAAGAAATATTCTTTCTTGTTTTAAAGACGTATTTTTATATAATCTTTCTTGTTTTAAGAAATTTATTTTGATGAAACATGAAAGAATATTGAATACAAAACAGGTATTTTCTAAAAACAAAGGACAGGTCGCCTTTGGCTAAAATTCATGAAAGATATTTCTAGATTTTAAGGATTTTCTGAAGTTTTTTTTAATGAGTGTATTCTCTCCGAAATTCGAAAGAATAATAATAAATAAATAAAAATAAATACGAGTATCTTCATTCTAACGTATTTTAATCCTTATGATTTTATCAGACATTTTTGGAGTTAAAGGTGCGATCGTCACTATTATCTTACCTAGTTAAGAGGTTTTTGGTTTGATATAGCTATTGCTATAATTAGGCAGAACAAAAAGCATATAAAACATTTCTAGTCTGATTAGATTTTTGCTTGGCACAATATCCACACCGATTAAATTTAACTATGAGTATGTGGCTTAATCTATCTTAACCATAAAATGTAAACTGTATCTTAATCTATGTTGACCATAAAATCTATACTGTTTCGTATAATCTTTCTTGCCCTTGACTCGAAATAAGTCACCTCCAGAGGGTATCGGGAAGCCAGAGCGTCGAAAAACACTTTGATTCAATCTCGTCAAGAGCTCTTAGCGCCCTGCCCAGTTGGCAGATGCTCCCCATCGAGCGGCATATCCGTCATATCCTCTGAACTTAACGTCATTAAGTGGCAGCCAAATGATTTAACTCAGCCAGACATCGCCATAGTCTGTCTAACACAAGTCTCCCTTTTTCCGCCAGACGTGTGTGTGCATTACATTACGTAAACAATTACAAAACAACACCAAAAACTAAGCCCCATAGACGGGGAAGCGAAGGAAAAGTCAGAGCCGGATAGGGGAAGTCGGTGGTGTCAGTCAGAAAAATCAAATTTGTCAACTGTGTGCTTATGTGCTCGTATATATGTTTGTATGAGTGCCGAGGACAATAAAAATTACACTTAATTTGGTATTTAAGTGGAGACAACAATCACAACACACTCGAAATGGCTTTCTCAGCCAAACTGCCGCGGCGATGGCAGAGAACCATAAAAGGTCTCGTTGAAAGTCCCCGTCCCTCGGAGCTAAGTGTTGAGTATCATTATGTAATGTCACATTTAAACAAAGGCCCCGCTGAATCCTCTGCTCGGAGTGTGTCTGCCAGGGGTTGACACAAAGTGGAAGCTCCCAAGACCAAGCCGAAAGAACCAGAAGGAATGTCTCAAAGTGAAGTGATTGGTGAAACTATAGGAAGGGACCTTTCCATCCAGCTGTATGATAGATGCAGTGAGAACCCATTATAATGCTTGATCGCAGATAAGGCACAAAACACAATGACTTATAAGCAGGAGATCATTTGTCTGGCGGACAGAAATCCATACCCGGGATAAGCTATACCAGGGCTACTGCACCCACCACAAAACAACTATTAATCACAAGCTTATGAGGATAGCCCTCTTCTATTACCAAGATCATAAAGGATCTGTGGCAGCAGTACTCTAAGCCAACACTTTTGTCCATCCAGGTCAATACAGCTCCTACTTTTATCCTTTTCCACTATTTTTTCCACCGCCAATCGGCAGGCAATAAAAATAAAATGATTTTCGCTTGGCTTCACCGCTTAATGGGTAATGGGTAATGCGGGGTGGGCGTTATCTACGGGCATGCCAGGCACTTATCTGCCTTGATTAGCAATTAGCACGTGTCCGTGTCTTTCCTGGGCCGCCGAGCATTGAATTATTGGGCGAAGGTCAGTAGATCCGAACCGGGCCAATGTCTAGTAGCCAGTGGCAGTAACCTGATGGGCGTCCCGGCCCGTCTGCCGCATCCCGCATGGGCGTCATGCTGAGATTAATGATGTGCCCCGAGAGCCGACGGCATCCTATTATCCTTGGAATGGGCCTCGGCCTGGGCCAGGGTTCACTCTCGCTGAGGGGTTGCTCCCTGTGCACTCGCATAAATCAAGCAGATTATCAGGTAGCGATGGTCGGTTTGGGGGATTTGCATATGAAATTTAGTTGACAGGACTCTTATTTTTATCCATAACAAAAACAGGCTCATTAAAGCGTGTGTTGGCAGAGGGTTCTGTGCAAGGACGTAATAAGTAGTTTCCCGCTGTTTAACTAAAATAACATGTCCCCTAAGCCGACTAATTAGTCATCACATTGTTAATTGTTTCTTAAAGTATCTGGATACCCCTTACTCACACGCATTAAGTACCAAGATATATTGTTGTAAATGGATTACTTATTTAAGGATCCATTTAACCCAGGCTTGATATCAGATAAGCGCCATTTAATTTCGTTTTGCTGCAATTATGTTATGCCTCGTTCCATCGAGAGTTATTAAGGGATTAATCGTCGCCCTTGCCCTATTGTTCTGTGGGGTTTCCTCATTCATAATATTCCAACCCCGATTCCATAGCATTTATCAGTCGCCCCCTGCCGTCCCGAACCAAAACTGTTCAAGTTGATCTCCGTGCCCGAAGCTAAATCAAAATCGCACCAAGCGCAAAAACTTTCCAAGCTAATAAATGGCATGCAAAAGTTTTCGGTTGGCTCATTTGTCATTTTCCTGGTTAACTGCTAAAGGGAGAGAATGGTCGGCAGGGGAAAGGTCAGGAATAATTGTCAATTCGCTTGGTGAGGCGCTCAAAAGCGGGCGAGGCGAGAGGTGTGGCCAAGTGGGAGGCACGGGGGTGCCTTGGATAAATAAAGCCTGACAGCAATAAAATTTATTTAAGTGGCTTCATAATTGTTAACAACAAGAACAACAAATATAATAAAATCCAAACAAAAGGCAGCTGCAAGTGAAATGAGCAATTATTAAGCCATGGAAAATGTAAACCAACAAGAGGAGCCGCAGCAACAACAGGCGTCATAATAAACTTTTTATTTCAGCGACAGCCACCAAGGAGGGTGTTCGTGGCGGTTACGAAAGCGTGAGGAGCATGAAACGCAAAATTCTCAGCAATGAAAATATTAATAACGTTAATGAAATACTCATTTGCGGGCGGAAGGAGGCGGAGACAATAATGCTAATGTAAATGACAAGGATGCAGGATGGTGGGGGTTGAACGTGGGGAGCGACTCCAATGTTAAGGGTTAAGTTAGTGCTTCATCAAGCCGCCATTCTTCAAGTCGTCAGCCGGTCACGAGCTGTGTCCCGGCAAACGTGGAATTTCTCCGTTTACAACCACATTTGGGATTTATTTTGAATTTTTCTGTTGTTTTTGTGTAAGCTTTCTCTTCTGTATTTTTTAAGCAAGTAACTTAACCTTTAAGGAGTTAAGAACTGCAGGAAATCGTTGTTGTTACAAGTCACGAATTACCATTCCTCGATGCATAGAGGACATTTTGAATAAACATACTATAAAAGCCCTAAAATTCTAGGATCGAATTGTATTTAAATACCGTATGCCTGCTCCTATAAGTATCTTTATCTTATAACTTTTCGTCTGTATTTGTAGATTTGTATCAAAGACCGAACTACATATCTCCTGCTCGCAAAGGCGGAGACACAGTCAAGTCTAGATTGATTCGGATATATATTTCGATCAGACAATTCTACGAATTCAATATTCACTTTATTGTAATTATCGTGACACTGTCAGCGCTCGTTCCTTTACCAACAGATTTCGCTGTGCCCCATGGGCCAATTAATTTAGTTAGCTTTTATTTTGGGCAGGCTGACATCCTCCCAAACCACCAGAATGTCATGTATATATACATATGTCAAAAAGCAAGCGATTTACGAGTACATTTTTTCATCACAGGCGACCAAGTTTTTTTCCGCCCACGATTGCAATGCAATTAAATAATTTAAATTAAAAGTGCCGCCGGTAACATTAATGGACGAGGCGGAGTTCAGAACAATAGATTTCTTTAAAGTTAACCAACACTTACTAAGTTTATAGTGTCGAAAATATAATTTGAATATTTCCGAACATATTAAGCTAACAAAGCGGCCTATAACAATATTTTTGAAAATATTTCGAATAACAGAAGCATTTTTTGCATGATAAAAGAGGCTTGACGAAAGAATAATCTTAGCCTTCCTATCTCGGTTTAAATTTTTTTTTTATAAACGAAAAAGCTACATAAATGCATTTAATTATCACAAAATTAAACCAAAACGTCAAAAATTTCCTTGGTATGCTTTACCAGTCCAGACGACGGACCCCGAAAAGTTTTGTTTAAGCCCTCAAAACTTGGATCTTTTCTCTAGTATATTAAAACTCTAGAATTGGTTGACAATTTAATAAAGTACAGTACTCACCGTTATTGAGGGTTGATCCGCCGATGCTGCCGGCGTTGCCATCACTTCCGGTATCGGTGCTCAAAGCCTGCGTTGTGAAGAGTAGACATCCCAGACCCACACACAAAATCGCAAAAATCCCCTCAAAACAGTTTAGCATTTTGGCCGACGAATGGATATTGCTTTTATTTACTGATGGTTTGCTTATCAATTATGCAAGCAAACTATGTTAATCAATTACTTCGCCAAAATATGATGAATCATGTTTTTAATTAAAATTTCTGAGATTTGCTTTAGTGCAGCAGCTGAAGGATTTCTTAAATGTTCCACATTTAATTTGAAACGTTGTGATGTTTATTGATTTCCTGAAATATAAGGGAAAATTATTAAACGAATTCATATTTAAATATTTTTAAAATGTATTCTTGTTTAAGGGCAAACGGCTGCTAATTGAAACTAGTAAGAACAAAACTATATATGTACATATATATTTTACAAGGCACTATTAAGACATAGCTCGCTACGAGGTGTCTTTGTTTTATAAAATGAATGCAGCTTTTATGATGTCTCATACCCTCTTAATTGAAACCTAATCAGGCACTCAATTAGACGAAGCCTGGACCAAACAATGTTAAAAAGCAAGGCACCCTTGCACCAGAGCTGGGTAAACCGCTTATGGGAGACTTCAGAGCCGACCAATGTCCGGCAAACTGCCGGACCCTAGTCGCTCGAGGGCCACGGAGGGCCAGTATTATCATCAGAATCATCGGCTTCCCTCTGTGGTTGGATGTCTAGCTGTATGTATGCAGATTTTTCCTTTTTGTTTTTTGCTTTTTGTTTGCAATTCCTGCTCGTGTCATAAGCGCAAAGCAATTTGCTCCGTCAGCTGTTGTCTGGCACTCCTGCCATGGCAGCCAAGCGCCTTCATCCGGATATCCTTCCCAACACTCCAATCTCTTCATTGTATTGCAATATGAATGCATTTCAATTAGAATGCATGCTTCGACAGCTTCTCCGGATTTTCCATTTAGCAAGGGTTATTGAAATCAATTTGCGAACTTAATTGATTTCTCAGCCGGTATTTAAGAATGTCATTTCAGTCACTTAAGGTCGTTCAGACCGGTGTTCTGTTAGGATTTTCTAGTTCTAACCACACCTCGCGCCATAATTCATAGAGCATATCTGTAATCACCTTAAAGATTTTGTAATACCCAATGTTAGGCTACTCCCACATACTCCCCTAGATGGGCACTCTCAAAATAACATAGTCCCATCCTGCCACTATGTTTTTCGCATGCAAATTACAAATAAGAACAAAATTCGTAATGTATTATTGCGAAAAGCTTTTATGGCAAAACATTCAGATTTTCTTTTGTGTCTCCTCCTTCCTCCATCTCCGGCTCACGGTTTCTAGACGCTCCCTGGTGTTTCCTACCAAGTTAGGAATGGCGACGTCGCATGGGAAATATTAAACCATCTTAATATTTATTTACAATACTTTGCTTTTCTTGTATTATCACAGTGATATTTCGCTCTTGAGTCCAGTCGAGCGATACAGCATTGAAGGATTAATAGAACACTGTATTAAAATAAAGTAAAACAAAAACCTAGTATGCGTCTAAAAAAAAATTGTATACTGAATCCAAGTCTTCCTTTAACCTTTCGCTAGAGTCCTGAAGTTTGCATTGATTCAGAATTGCAATTAGCTAATTTTTAGCCAGATTTTTTCCTTAAAAATGTGTTATAAAAATGAAATGGATGTCTATGAAAAAAGCCTGCCACTAATCAATATTTATTCCAAAAGAATTAGCCCCATATGTTGCCAGTTTGAAACTTAAAAGCGGTGGTGCCCAGGCAATGCATTTGAATACATCATAGAATTGTATTTGTGTGAGGAAGAAATAAAAAGAATGATATAGTAAAAAACAGCTAAAACTTGTTTTAATGTTGCTTAAAAAAAGGCTACAATAAATACGCTAAAAAGGCTGCAAACAGTGCGTGTGCAGGCAATTTAATGGCAATTAGGGCTGTGGTGCCCACTGCTCTTAAGTTTCCAGCATGTAGCATTTTTGAGAAAAATGTGTTCAAAGTAACTAATTAATTGAATGGATATCGAATAGCTAATTTTCCTGACTTAGTTTTTTATGATTTGCTATTAAGCCTGCCGTCAGATGTATGCCCCAACTCTGTAGACATCAAGCTTCGTTTATTTATATCAATATTAATAGCTGTGTTTATGCCCCGTAGGCAGGAGCTCTACCTTTTTGCAGTCCTGCAGCTGCATGAAGGACGCCGGAAGAAGGGCGAAAAAACGCACGTACGACTGTGCCCAGGGGAACCAGCGATGACTGCCAGTCGGCGTGACTCCGCCTCCAGCCTCCAAGCTCCGGCTCCGGGCTCGGTCTCCAACGGGTGCGACTCCCACGGAGCATTCATTCGATTGTGCATAATAAATCAATTTACATTTTCTCTCGCCTCACGCCAAAGTGAAATGCAAATGATAGGGACTGGTGAAGCTGGAGTGGGGCAACCTTTTTCGCCACAAAAACTTAAGCGCACTTAAATCACAGCCAACAGAATTGATCACCGTCAATGGAGCTGCTGTAAATGCGAGGCAGCGATGACTTCTGGTCTCCTTCGCGAGAAGGTCCACCTCGAACAATTCACTTTGAGTTCAACTTTTTAGAAATAAATAATACAGGACCCTATTGTTGAGTGCCTCGACTAAGAGGCATTGGATTTTAATAGTAAATACATATTTTCTATGTTCATATATTCCTCCTGCAGTACCTTGTCAGTGTTTTCGATGAAAATAAGCATGCAAATGAGGCAGTGCATAAGCTGCATTATCATCAATGTGTTTCTGAGAACATTACTCTTTTTTAATTATTCAATCCTCATAATAAGGTAGACTGAAGGCACATACATGTTTGTTAGGAATTGTAATCCCCGAAAACTCCGGCCTCACGAGCATTTATTCGTTGTAAATCACTTCTATGGCGTGGTGTTCATACAAATCTGTGGACAAATTCCATTGCTCTAGATTTTGTAGAATATATTATACAACATATATATAATATGTTTTTTATTTATTTAAATAAGTATATAGTTTTTGAATCGGAAAGACTTATTTGTTTTTGCATTATAAATGACTGCGAATTTAATACACCTTTTTCCCCTATAGTACTGGGTATAAATATGCTGCAAGTGACCTATCTCCAAATCGTATTTTCTTCTTCGGGAATTATGCAAAGGAGTGTTGATGGAAATCAACATTTGCCCCCAATGGCTGAATCCATCTCAATGCCCAAGCTGTGGTCCTAATTCCGGACATTTGCAAGGGTTTGTTAGAAGAGAGAACGTCATCAATCCTTGAAAAAATACCATACAATAAATATGTACATATATATTAAAAAAACTTTTTTGAGCACTACATTTCTGATGCCTAGAAATAATTGCCTAAAAGTGTTCACTTAGAAAACTCATTCCTTAAATGTAGAAAAATAAAAAAAAAGCTTCTAGGAAGATCAAATAAACTTTTATCTACGGCTTTCAGCCATCTGCTTGAAGAATTCAGCCCAGTTTTATTAAAATTAAATTCAAAACAAAGTCAGATCCTATATATCATCCAACCGAGATTGCAGCGATGGATCATAACTTTGGGTTTTTCAAAAAAAACTCCAATGTTTCTTTAAAATTAAAAGTTTGAAAGAATAGGAGGGAGATCGTATATTTATATCTACTTTTCCAGATTGACTAGTATTAATAGAACTGCAGGGGTAAATACTTAGCTACCCTTCTCAATTTTTCAGCTGTCCTACTTTGCTGCTTGTACGAAAAATAAAGAAAATTTGTTGACAAGAACAGTTAAACATTAGAGATGCATTCAAAGGGTATATAAGCGATGGATTTACTTAAAAGTAAATTTTATATTTATAAAATATTTATAAAATAAATTTAATAATTATATGACACTCCTTCTTAAAGGAAGAAAAATGGTTCCCTCTGCAGCTTCCACTTTAAAATCTCCAAGTAATATCGAAAACATAAAAATCAATGCAATATCTTTTTGCATTTAAAAGATTCTTATGTAAAACATTCGGCATTTTTTAATTAAATGCAAAGCATAGACACACATTGGTGAAAGCGCCTTTTCAAGCGATTAGTTTTACAGATGGTAAGTCCTGGGAAGTTAATACGCCGGACTAGGAGGTGAAGAGGGGCGAGATGAGCGAGACTTTGATAAGTTACCCGATGCATCTGCAGTTTCCTTTCGCCCAACGGAAGCCGCGCAATGAAGGCGAACTACAAAAGGCAGCATAAATAAGCAGCACAAGAGAGTGTTTAATAACTCAGCAGGACGATGTCGAGGTAGAAAATGGTTCGGAGGTAACTGCTGGACTGAGCTACGGCTGTGCCAGTTTATGAGGTAATAATAATAATAATAACGCAACCAAGCACCCATTAAAGCACTGACAGAAATATTGATATATGGTAATGTAAATGATAGATTCTTTTAATATATATACAGTTATACTTTATAACTTGTTCTTCATGAGGTACTTTTATTATCCAGCAATGTCCGTACTTTGATTGACAGCAAATTTCCCATTTGAGGATAACTATATTATATTCCGAACTATTTTGTTAGTTCGGTAGATTGCCGTCAAATATTACGAACTGATTGTTATCTTCCTTCTTTAATAAAATGGTAAACAACATTTGGTAAGCAAAGTTTCCTCGCATTGGAAATGTATTAAAATTTTATTTATTTAGTTTCCAAATTTCGGTTGCTATCGGAGTTTGTAAATATCCCACTGTTTTAAAAAAAAAATTATGAAGTAAGAATAAACTTATTACCTGGATCAACATCGCCAGACAAATCGATACATCCGTCGGATTCTATGCTAGTTTCTCTGACAGTTCAAATATGTTTTCACTTAACATTTTCACAACTCGCACAGATCAAGATCATTGGAAAATATTGAGGATCGGTAAACTCTTTTTGGTAGCTGGAAAAGCTTGGATCGATCGGAAAATATCCATAACATTGCTGTTTTTGACTAAACTTAGTAACTATGCCATTTTATCAATGTATTTTGTATTTTATCACCAATAAATATGTTTAAAATTGTTTGGCAAACCATTCCTAAATCTTAAAACTGTCAAAAGACCTAAGTATAGGGCCAAATGAGCGTAACTGTCTAACTTCTAAACGTAATTTCTTTCGACTTAAAATATGATCGTATGTTACGATTCCGAAATTCAAAACTATGAAATGATATACATATACCTATGAAAGCGATCGAATCAGATATGTGGATAATTAATTTATATTAAATATCCTACAACGTGTTAGAACTCTTAGCTAAATTCTTTTATTATATTCTCTGAAATACATAACATAAATTTAATTTTACGATTATATAACTAATGATTCCGATTTGCGAGTCTTTTTCCTTTTTGAATTGACTCTCCAGATTCTGTTCCAAACCATATAAAGAGTAATATCAATGAATAAATTGGCAGACAGACATCCAATATGATTGGTCAAGTATAGCAAACCGATATCCAAATATATAACTATCAAATGA
This sequence comes from Drosophila trapezifrons, assembly GCA_018874455.1. NCBI lineage: Eukaryota > Metazoa > Arthropoda > Insecta > Diptera > Drosophilidae > Drosophila > Drosophila trapezifrons. The sequence goes on from JAEIIF010009265.1 coordinate 10,398, forward strand.
GTTGCTACA
>JAEIIF010009271.1:0-11546 GCA_018874455.1 Drosophila trapezifrons
AGCATAGTTTTAGACACCTTTTTAAGTGATTTCAAAACCCTAGTGATTTCTGGGGCACCCACGTATATATAGAAATAAGCCAGGAAGATGTTACTTTTATTTAAAAGAAAAACAAGCTCCTTTTCTATTAAAGATTTCCTAGAAAAAACCCCCAAAAAATGTAAGGTTTACCTTTCCCTTATACCTATAATTTATTGAGATTTATCATGGAAATCGAACACCACAAAATTTGCTAGCAATTATTTTCGCTGTACAGCCCATTGTACAAAAACCCCTAATTTCCACGCACTTTGTATGCCAGTCGCGTATCCATTTCCATGAAAATCCTCAGCAAATACAAATAAAACATTTTCCTTTTCCCTTCGGTCTCTCTCCCCTCTTTTCTTTACTCTCTCTCATCCCCTTTTCCCCCCTCATTTCTTTCCTCTTCATCTCTGTGGTTCTATACGTTTTTTTCATGTATTTATTCGCTTGTTTTTGGATTTTTTCCCGTACTCTAGCCAAGCTGGACGGCGTGAAGACGTACATGCGGATGCGACGTGTGCCGAATCATCTGCAGGTGAAGGTCATCAAATGGTTCGATTACCTGTGGCTCACGCAAAAATGCTCGGACGAGGAGCGCGCCGTGTCCTGTCTTCCTGATAAATTAAAGGTAAGTACGCAGCCGGAACACGATTTGTCCATTACCTAGAGGGGAGAAATCTATACCGATGACGATGCTGATGACGATTCCGATTCCGATACCTATACTGATTCCCGTTTTCCCTTTCGGCAGGCTGAAATAGCAATTAACGTCCATTTAGATACACTTAAGCGGGTGGAGATTTTCCAAAACACCGAGGCCGGCTTCCTATGCGAGCTGGTCCTACGCCTCAGGCCGGTGCTCTTCTCGCCCGGCGACTACATCTGCAGAAAGGGTAAGTGGTGTAGTCCCTGATCCCAGCTCCCTTAATACCAGTCTCCCTTGTGCTCCACACAGGCGAGGTGGGCAAGGAGATGTACATTGTGAATCGAGGACGATTGCAGGTGGTGGCCGACAATGGAAAGACGGTGATGGCCTCCTTGAAGGCCGGTTCCTATTTTGGCGAGATTAGTATACTCAATATGGGCACCGCAGGTAAAGAACTTGGTAAATATCCCGTTTTAGTGCGACAGGCGGAACAATAACGATAACGTAACTACTACAACAACCTTCCCCCAGAAAATCGAAAAGAAAATCTATTAATCAATCCAACAGACGACACACTTTAACTATTAAATATCACACAAATCTAGAAAGCATAAAACGTATCTCTCTCTCTCTCTGTGTCTCTATATCTGTGGAATGTGTAATTGTCTATAATAAGTGTTGAGCGGAAAGAGTCCGAAAAGAAACCGCCCCCAACCTCGGAAACTATAGTTTAGAGATCCTACATATATAGTATAGCACCAACCAACCCCCGCACAGAGCACTCGAATCAATATTTATAGAATTTACATTTTAATTTATAAATATCTGTCATATGGAAAATACAATTTTACGTTTTTTGCCACTTTAAATTGTATTATTTTTATTATTTTTTTTTTTTGCCGCCCTAAGAGTGTGCAACGAATTTTTTATTGCATTCCCCCTCTCGCCCTCTCACGCGGCTGAAAAATTAATGAATGTCAAATGCAATTATAGCACCTGCATGCACTCACACGGGTCTCTCGTTCGCTCCCTCTTGATTTTATTGTTCCCGACATTTTTATTGTAGGGATCCTATAAAAACTCACGCAATAATTGTGGTTGCGTTTGGAATAAAAAACGATCCAAATAATGCAAAAAAAAAACGTAGTAAACGCCGCTTTAATTTCATATATAATAGTTGCAAGGCCCAGCCAACTGTGAAGTTGATTCGGCTGGGACTGAAATTGCGACCCTGCTGCCTCGGTCATAATTAACAAGGCAATGGAATGTGCGTGTGTGTTTGTGGTGTGTTCAACTGCATGTGAGAGATATCTGTTGGAGTTGCATACTCCAAGGCGTCAACAGCATCACCGGGAAACGGGAAGCGGGAAACCATGAACCGTGAGGCGGCAGCTAATTGAGTTTGTGGAACGGCAGGAGTTGTTGCCAACTCAATTTGCAGACAAAAGTTAAGGTGGCCCGAAAGTTTTACGCCTCGAAGGCCCAGGCTCAGGCCCAGGCCCTGGCCCTAAGTACCACAGTTCCAGTTCCAGCTAGACACACAGCGAAATCGAATTGTTTTAAAGTGCCTTTGTGTTTCTGCATGATTTAAAAGCATTATTCTGGTCCTGGTTCCATTCGTGTTCGATCAACGGTGAGAATTGCCTAGAGGGATTTTCGCACTGAAATGCAATTTCTTACGCTAGTTAGTCGCTCTCTCTCTCTGTCTCTATATTTTAATCTGTCTCTCTATCTCTATCTATCTATATATATATATATTTGTCTCTGAGTCGATGTTGTTGTTGTATTGCTTTGCCTGGACGTAATTTAAACGTTTCTCTACACGTAATTGTATTGAGAGTTGTGTAATTAACATTAAGTATACGACCCATTGACACAAGCCACACACTTACACACACTTGGCAGGCGACTCTTCTCGTTGGCCCAGAGCTGCCGTAATGGCATGACATTCGTTTGGGATTTTATAGAAATATTAAAGAGAAATAAAGGAAATGCAACTATGGAAAATATTAAGGAACAGTATAGTTATGGTGTTATGATACTGTATTAAAAACTTCATTAATTAGAGATTTTATTAGAGCAACCAAAGGATTTTACGTAAGTGCGAGCAAGAGAGATTAATACATTAATGTATACATTAATACGTATAGTCGTCTTGCTCGCACTTACTTAAAATCTTATGGTTGCTGTCAAGGCTTTAATGAAAACTCTAATTTGATTTGAGATTTACAACAAATTAGCATAAATTCCATATAATTGTATTACTAATGCTAATTAATCATATTTTAGATTAATTTTAAATGCAAAAGGTATGAATTAGACTTTAAATAAAGGTATTTAATAAGCCTGCAGGCTACATTTTAAGCTTAACCGCACGGAATGCGGCTCCGTAATAATTTTAGGGTATAGGGCTCGCTACAGTAATCACTTGCGTTTTAAAATCACTTAAAAGGTGCCTAAAACTATGCTACAATGTGTGGTATCTTAAGAAAATGCATCAACTTTTTTATTGCATACTTTTAGACACCTTTCAAAGTGATTTCAAACCTCTATTAATTACTAGAGCATCTCTTATTTATTGAGATACCTCTGAAGTAATCTTTGTACCCCAAATATTTGTTTTCTTGGCTTAAAATATATTTAGAAAACTATTTCTACCGAAAAGCCTAAATTTAGACCCATGGATTTTAATCAAAACATGCCTGCCGTTGAACCCAATTGAATATTTACTCGCCGAGAGATAAAATACAGCTTGGCTCTGTCTATTTTCTGGCCCCCCGACCTTTCTCCTTATCCATATTGTGTGGCATGCAATTTTAATGTCTTTGTGCGGCCAAGTCAACAAGAAGAATCGACAGACACACACGGACACAGTCACAGACACAGCACACACACACAAGCACTCACAGCGACTCGAAGCCGGGAAATGCTTTTTTGCAAGACCATTAAACTTTTCTCTTTGCGTTGGCAAACATTTGCTTTGGCAACTTTCACGATTCGAAACAAAAACAGGCAACCGACGCACAGCCAGCGTTCGCTCGGTGGGATACAGCGACCTCTTCGTCCTGAGCAAGAAGGACATGTGGGACGTGCTGAAGGAGTATCCGGCGGCGCGTGTTCGTCTGGAGTCGATAGCCGTCAAGCGATTGGAGAAGTACAAGAAGGCACCGCTGGAGAAAGGTAAAGGCACTTGTCTTATTTGCTTCCCTGCCCTGTGTCCTGTATCTTTGTTCCCTTCCTCCTGTTCCCTACCTCCTGTTTCCTACCTCCTGTTCCCTGCCCCATCACACCAGATTCAACCACACAATATTATCCCATTCCCAATAACGAATCCCCCGTCCGCCCCAAAAACAAACACCACTCGAAATTCAAAGATACGAATACGAATACGATTGCCCCAGAATAACACGATTCGATTGTTTTCGCCTTCCGTTCCGTCTTTCCGTCTCTCGTCTCTCTCCTTCTGCCTTTTTTGTTTATCGATTTCATTTGCGTCCGCTTCCGGTTGTGAACGATTTTGATTTAAAAACACAGTCAAATACTTTAATGTAGTTGCCATGGGTCGCTGCCAGTCGACGCCGGGCCTAGTCGAGAGCTGTGGCCGCACTTCGCTCGAGGAGATGTGGTTGCCGCCGGCAACGATGCACCATCACCAGCAGCTCCAGCAGCACCAACAGCAGCAGCTCCAGCAGCAGCAGCTTCAGCAACAGCAGCAGCATCAGGCGGCCCAGCAGCAGCATCTGCCACATAGGCAAGAGTCCACGCAACAATCCTCACAGTCGCATGGTTACAGGTGAGGTTCTTCAGCTTGAGTTGCGGTATGGGAATTATAGCACTTCAGAGGGACTTTATAGGTAGTTTCCCATATAGGTGTTTGTTATGGTAAAAGGGGTTCGTTCCTTTAATTTAGTGTTATTTTTCCCAAGGCCTTTATAATTCCTAACTTATATGTATCATCCTTAAAGTCCCCGCAGCTATGCCGACCGCCTGGCCAGGGCCACAGACTCCCCCAGATCGGTTAGCCCCAGTGCCCATGGGTCCGAGGAGCGACCACGAAGTCGGGCCACCTCGCATCACTCCATAAGACCCCAATCGCAGCCGAGTCACACAGGTAAGAGCAGCTTAAATCTGATGACAGACTACTGCATAAGCTATGAACTCATCCCACCTGTCCAGGTCACATATGCGACTCCAGTTCGCAGCTGGAGTGCTATGGAGCGGGAGTGGGCGTGGCTGGTGGCGGAACCACACCGCTTCTGGGCTCCCACGAGGCACTCGAGGATGAGATCAAGCGGCTGAGGGAACGACTGCATACGGTGGAATCGGAGAATCAGGCTCTGAATACCAAGCTGTCGCAACAGCAATGGGATCTGGAGAATCGGCTGGCCGAGATCGAGATGCAGATCTGCGGCGTGTCGTCCACATCGAGCGTGGATCCCGAGAACGAGACCGAGGAGCTGGAACGGAACAGAGAGAGTATCATATAACACGGGAGCGTGCTGCCCCATCAGGCGATCGGTATGGTGTACATATCATGTTCCTCATGACTCCACGATCATCATCGATCATCATCTGACAACAACTGACTGCATCCCCGCAAGGCTGGCGAGGATCATCGTCGGGCGCCATCATTAAACCGCATCATAAATCGCATCTAAACTCTCGCAACCCTCAATATCTCCACCTCTCTATCTGTCATCGTCCCTTGTGTGTTTCTCTCTCTCTCTCTCTCTATGTTATGTGTGTGTGTTACTCTTTATCTGTGTTTGTGTGCATGCATCCCGAATTGCCTTACTAACGAATAAAACCATGACCATGACCAGGAGCAGCAGCAGCTATACAGCGGCAGGAGGATCGAACCGGGGACCGGGAGAGGCCGATGCCAGTGCCGATGCAGGATGAGACGGGGACTCAGACCTGTGCCAAGTACTGCTCGCTTTAGGGCACAGGAACGAGGAGAGGATTGAGGCGAGGCGAGGCGAGATAGAGAGGGGAGGATGCAGAGGTGATGGCCAGATAAACCCCCAAGATGTGCAATTAATATCTCTTATGATCAAGCGACACCAAAAGAAAAATACCCCCAAAACGTGGCACTGCCAGAGGAAAATTTGTTTAAAACGCGCCCAGCCAACGTTGTAAATATATTTAGAGATATGGAAACCCACTCAGATCAATGGAATATTGTAATTGAATGAGTTGGGCGGCGGCGGCGTCAGAGATCGGAAGAGCTTTAATAGATATTCCGAGAGAAGCCTAGGAACAACTTGTAACCCCAACACACTAACACTTTTTCCATACTAAGATCAGAAATAGATTCGAGATTTATATAGAGAACATCATTAGGCCTAGACGCTCTTCGCTACTTTTTAAATGGTTACTCAACCAAACACGAAACGGGTACTCAAGAATACCATTGTAAATATCTTCGCTCTAGGAACTCCAATTAGCATTAACCAAGTACAGAGATCATCCGAGGAAATAACTAAAACTTACTTTAACTCATGAGTGTAACAAATGGATACATATAAATATATATACATATATATCTATTGTAATATTTGCTAATTGTAATTCGAAAAGGAAAAACATGAAAATTTACTAGATGTGTATATGGGAAACGATTTACTTTAAAACTGAAAATAATGCATAAACAATTTATGGACAACTAAGTAAATATTTGAAAAATATTTGTACTATTGGAAAAGAACTGCCAGAGCATACACCACACACTCCAAACGCAAAACCAAAACTATACTAATGATTATAAACAAAGAAAGAGGGTCACTCGCCAGGTAAAGCTAGAAATATTAAACTACTAATAAAAGCCCAATATAAATGAGTAGATCAGTCGAAAAAGAAAACCACTTTTAATGCAATATTATATTGTACTACTGTCGTATATGGTCGTATATCTAAATTATATATATACTTAAAGATATGGTAAAAGTTTAAAGGTCTAAATGTATTTAACTTTAGTTAGTTGCCCCAAAGAACCCCCCCAAAAGCCAAAACCAATGCTGAAGATTGTAGTTGAGAATAAAAAGGAAAAACAAAGATTAATTAAGCCAAGAGAGAGGGTTCTGTAGCAGAACGCAGAACGCAGTTCAAGAATCCCCATAATATGGGGCCTGCGATGAGAAGAATGAATTAGTCTAGCCTGTAACTCTAGTTATACCTAGTTATACCATTAGATGTGTACCAGAGAAGACCAAAAAACCAAAAACCAGAGATCGAATCGCGATTGTTCAGTGTCAACTCCAATGAAAACAAGGAAACCAAAAGAAAAGCATCTAAAAACCAGCAGCTGGGTTGATAAGGAAAATCTAATAATTATATAGCTAAATCGAATAAGATTCTTAACTCTACAGAATGAGGAAAGAGCACGGATACGTTTGAGTATCTGCCGAAGAAAACGGAAACTGGAAACTGGAACGAAACTCATTTCATGCCAAAACCAAGGATAGGCCAAAAACTTGAACTCAAATTTTGTTAGGATTCTCCTTAGATTTACTTCGTTTTCGATTTTCTAGTGAGCAAAAATAGAAGGAAATTCTTCTTCTTTTTTACATATTTTTCAAACCTAATTACTTTTCGGAATATCATATAATGGATTAATTATTAAATTAATAATTACAATAAACATCAAAATGGGGTTTCATCTAAGACAAAGGCTTATTACCAGGAACAAGGAGAGAGCGTTAAACGAAAGCTAACGCCAGAACTTGTCAGGACTTATCGCGGAGTTTTTGGTTCTTTAGTTAGCCAATTATTGCCAAAAGTTAAAGTTAAAGTTAAAATAACTATATTAAATTACATTTTTATGGCTTCTTAGCACGCTTAAAGACCACAACTCTCTGTCGTTTGTTAGACTTATTATTCCCCCTGATTTCTCCGAGTGTTTTCCGTTAGAGCAGTGCGCGTGTATAGACATATATATATCTATTTGTTATATTGAACGTATAATACAAGGAACTACATCGATTCGGTTGTGTTGTTGTTGATGAAGACGATGGTGGCGAGTTTGAATGGCTTACATATTGATAGGTTTTTACATTATTTTATGCATTGCAATCTATATGAATGGAAAAAACCAAAAAACAAGAACATTTATAGCTTTATTTTTACTATAAATTAATTAATTTATAAGAACTAACGAGACGATAAATAAATTCAGCATTCATAGCTAACGCAGAGGACGAAGCAGCAGAGTTCTCCCCAAAAAGATCATCTCATCCAGGGCAAGTAAAGGCATTTTTTAAAGCGGTCACTTAGGAAAAAATCAGATCAGATCAGAAAAGGCCCCCCGATTTGCAGCAGGTAAATCGAGCTTATCGTGCGAGAGAGTTTCAAAGCCGTTTACATTGCTGAACAACTCTGTAATCTTAAAAGAAAACCAAAAAATAAGGGTAAACAAATGGAAAATTATAAAATAAAGCAAGAACAAAAAGCGCAGAAAGAAAAACTGAAATACAAATAAAATCAAAAACAAAACAAGAAATTCTTAATACATGAAAATCGTGCGTTTCGTTATTGGGAGTGGAAGCGGGTTCAGGAGGAGCGGGAGCTGGGGGAAATCCAACGACTCATCCACCGATCGATCCGTCGATGCAACGCGATGCATGTCGTAATCAATGAGATCTGAGAAAGAGCCGCAAAATTGTTCAATTACAAAAGGCAAAGCCAAAACCACACACTCATCGCAATGCCGACGCCTGCAATTAACGAGCTGGTTGAGTGAGTAGTCGAGTCCATTAGGCCAACACTTGAGTCTTGCCTCCCCAGAACGTTACCAACTTGACTTAGCTTTGGTAAGCGGAAACCGAGCAACGTGAGCGAATTGAGAGCCCAAAACAAAAACGGCCAAAACAAGCCGAGATCGCAACGATGACGTCGCTGCTGGGATTCCAGATTCGAAGACTCCGAGTTCCAATGGAAGCTCCGCGGCGAGAGCTTTCAGCTCGGCTGGATCCATGGGCTTCGGACTCCGGAGCTGCTGCTGCCAGTCGTTGAGAGCAACTCGTGCGCGCTGGACGTGTCTTTGTCTTTATATTTAAAGCCTCTTTCCCTCTTCTCCCCCGAAAGCGAATCGAAGAAGTGTAAGCAACAAGTGCCAAAAAAAAAAAAAAAACAAAACAAAACTCCGTACCTACTTGCCTGTGCCGTGCTGTGTGCTGTGTGCGGCGCCCCCTCCGACATTTTTTAATAAACTTCTGATGCCCCGCCGTCGTCTAACGCTAACGTTAACTACATATTTTTTTATGGATCTTCATGTGCCTTGCTGTTCACTCGCTTTGTGTTTAATTTCGACTCTATTTTGCTGTCTTTTGCTTTGGCTTTGCGTGCTGCGAGCGTTGTTCTAATTTTTTTTAGCTGCTGCTTAAATTAGAGGGGCTATACGAGTGTATTTATAAATATATGTATATAAAGCTGTATACTTCCGAGCGGAATTTGTGCTAAACACGTGAACGGAGCTGGCTGCGGGCCGTGTGAAAAGCATAAATACCAAAAGTCGCAGTTATAAGATATTCAGATTCAGATATCTTGGCCTAGCCCATTGCATAATAAGGCGAATGCGAGGGGGAAGCGAAAAAGACAACAACAACAACAAACAAAACTAAAACCAAAACCGAAAGCGAATCTGAATCTGAGTCTGAGTCTGAGACTGAGACCTGAGCCTCACAGGCTGAATCTGAATCTGGTTTTTCCGTTGGCTCTTGGCTGTTCGATTGGTTTTTTGTTCAGCTGGCTAAAAAAATAATACCTCTTTTCCACTGTTTCCAAATTGTAATTGCGGCGGCTTTTAGGCGAATAAACGAGGCAGAGTAATGGGCAAAAATTAAAAAACAATAGAACGCGCACTCACTCGCGCCAAGAAGGTTTGGCTTGGCTGCGCTTTGGCGACGCCTAACGGCATTAATCAAGAGACTGAAGGCACAAACACCTTCTGCCAGTGCCTCGCGTAATCAAAAGACTGAAGACACAAACTTGGCAGCGCCCCCTAAAACGTACAGAGGTACGGTTAGTGTGTGTGTCTATGCGAGTATGTGCTCCGCCTGGAGTGCTTTGTTTTTTTTTTTTTCTTTTTTTCTATTTATGACATACAGCTATAAAAATGTTGCCAAAAATAAACGCTTGTTTGCCATAGAAGCAATGCGCTAATGAGCCATCATTTGGCTTTGAGGCGTGGCAGGTGTTACAATCGCATTTGGCCAACAGGAAATAGAATATGTAATATAAGCAAGCAACTAATAGCCCACGTCTACTATGTAGTCTGGTGAAGTTCAAGACCTCCATTTCAGGCTTAAATGTCTTAACATTGAAAATAGCAGCAGTAAATGCATTCGAAGGAAGTTTTTCCACAGTAATTATTGCTTTTTAATCAGGCTTAATAGATCTGTTAAAAAATATACAACAGCTTGTAAAAATAAAGCTTGAAACATCAATAAATAATTCCAATTTCAAACTCTCAAAAGGCAACCATATAAGCCCCTAAGTAATCCGCTCCCATACTCCATTCATTTTTCAAACAGATCTACCTGAGAACAGCCGAGCATTTTATAGTAAATTCCTTAACCCATCCATCAAACATAATTATGGGCTTCACCTCCACTCCAGTTAGTCTCATATATTTCAAAAGTTAATGACGTTGTCAAAGAACATTTAGCCAAAATATATATTCCCACAGCTTGGCTCGAAACAGAGTTGTACAATTCTCACTTGAGAATCATTGAGAAATCAATGGCCATTTGGTGTAGCTCGGTTTTGGCACAAATCAAACTTGAAATCTCACCCACGTCTAGAACGAGGCGTTGAACCACGCCATGTGGGTGGCGGCCCGATGACGACGACGACGACTCTGAGATTTCGCTGATCGTGTGGGTTGGGGCAAGGCAAAAAGCGAATATATATATTCGGACAGCAAACAAATCGAAAAGTGTAAAAAATGCCAGACACCTACGTGCACATCGCATTCTGGTGTTATAGATACACCAATATATATATGTATACACAGATATATATGCCACGATATTCGGGAATTACGTAATGCCCTAAACTAGGTGTGTTTCGCTCAGCCCTCTTCTACCCATTTTAGTCACGACCCGCTCTCGACAACACTTTCGATGTTTGCTCACTGCTGACCAACTAAGCAAACTGGCCTGCAAATTGGTCAGTGCGTCAGAGACATTCCCCTCCTGCTACCACTACCATTACCATTACCTTGCCCATTCCCATGACCTTGCCTCGAGCGGAATATATAGAACACGGCGAGGAGTGGAGCTCATTCCACTCCAGCGGCGAGTGATGGCGAGTGCAACTAATTAGGTTCATTGCCAATGTCAAGTGTCAGTGGATGACATCAGCCGCGGGATCACTCATAAGTTGGAGGAGCAATTCATTTATTTCCACTGTTTTTTTTGTTGCTGTCCCCCGGCACTTAATTTATGCAATACAACGCAGTTTTGTCACTGCGAGAAAAATAACAATAGCATGTTTGGAATCTGCCTAAAAAAACAAGCATTATAGCAGAGCTTTGTTATTTGTTTTTACAAAGGAAAATAAATCTGGAACTTATCTAAAGGCTTTACTTTAGAGCTAGACGAAACTGGCTAATACTATCAAGTCTCTGTGTAAAGAGGTCATAATAATAAGACTTATTAAGTTTAGTTTTTGTAAGAAACTGATTCTATTAGGAACGGTCTCCGCTTTATATAGGACATTGGTATTCTAATTTTACTTTTTAACCTACGAAGAGCCCCACATCTGGTAGTCTTATCTTAAAAGATATGCTGAGATCCCACGCAGGGGTTCAGATAACATGTACAATATTTGTCAAGTGCGTAGATCTGTGTTTGGCCCAAGTGGCCGCTATATTTTA